>KN832896.1:8413-274381 GCA_000827325.1 Oidiodendron maius Zn
AGGAACCTTCAAGGTTACAGCTACCTGAATCGTACTCGGGCCCCTGGCTCTAAAAAGCCAGCTGTGGTGTCGTCCTAGCTGCTACCTTACTGGTATGCCTCCTGCAGCCTGCTTAAGGTGTAAACCTTTAAATTCGACCGTTTAGAGTAGTTGGCTTGCGGCACCACTAGGGACTGGCCAGTCCCTGACTACGGCTCCTTAACCCTCTAGGTACAGGGTGCACCTAGGGGGGACAAGCCCTAAGGGTATTGAAAGCACAAAGTGCGGACAGTCACCCTTGAGTAACTTCAAGGTCGCAGTTATATACCAGAAGCTGCTCAAGGGGCCAATGAAGGATTCAGCTGTAGGATTTCAGAGGGATAGGGCTCCGAGCATTCCTGTTCCAGCGAAGGGTCCCAGAAGTGAACACGCCGCTCTGTCGCTGCAGCATTACAGGGGAAACGCCAGCCCATATAGTCCTCTATTGCCCAGAACTACAACAAGAGAGAGAGGAGCTCCAGAGGGCCCTCCTACCGCACCCCCTTCGAACCACCCGCGACTTCACAGCAGCAACGGCAGACCCAGCCTATATAGGGACGGTGGTAAGGTGGCTGCTAGCTACTGGCCGCCTCCCTGAGTTCCAGCAAGCCTGCAAGTATGCAGCAATCCAGGACCAGGAGGAGGAGGAGGAAGAAAGGGGGCTATAGAGGCTCCAGGTGGTATCACATAGTCGGCGGTGAGACCGGCTAAGTAGCAGCGAGGACCAGGCGAAGACGCTTCGTGCGTATAAGGACCAATGCATAAGGGTTTCGTCCAGCCCTAAGGGGCACGGTTTACCTTATGATATTTCTAGTAGAGGTTCTGTAGCTAGATAGCTAAACAGAGTATTAATAATAATATAATATTAGAGAGATATAGATAACTTAAAGAGTAATAGAATTAAAGTTATTAGTTTTAGATTTTATAGTTATTTAATTTTATATTAAAGTTTAAGATTAAATATAAAGTATAAATTAAAATTATAAAAGTTTTTTTAATTTAAATTAATATAAAGTCTTGAACTGAGGCAATATAGGTGTACAGGTCGTAGTCAGGAATCAAGGTGAAACTTAGTGTTATATTAAGTGATATAGAGACAACTAAAGTAAGAAGAGATTCAGGAGAACTAGAGCCTTTTATGCTTAATACTATATACTCAATTGAGTCATCAAATAGGCTCCCACTTAGTTACCCTATAGGCACCAGTGGGCAGCCTAGTAGACAGCTGTATCATATATATAGATATGCTTAAAGCCTTATACCAGCTCAACACTCCTCTAGCTGAATACATATATACACTTCAGCTAATACTTCCTGACTGAGTGAAAACACCTTGAATACCCTCCTTATTTAACCTCCTTTACTAGCATTAGAAGTTATATAAACCTTGTATATGCTGGTGATTTCAGGGCTTTGGTTAGGCTGTTAGCTAGTATATGGTCTGTAGGTATATAGGCTAGTTGTAGTCTACTCTCTTTGACTTCCTGGTGTATTAGGTGGTAGCGGACAGCTATATGCTTGCTTCTGTAATGAAAGGTAGGGTTTTCAGCTAATGAGAGTATACCCTAGTTGTCTCTATATAGGGTAATAGGGTTCAAGTCCTGACCCTTATATTCTAATCCCTCTAGGAGGTAGTGTATCCAGGTTGCCTCTTTAGTTAATTCTGATATGGCTATATACTTAGCCTCTGTACTAGACTGAGCAACTACTGACTGTCGCTTCGATTGCTATGATACTGGCCCTCCTGCTATAAAGCTCACATATCCACTAGTTGACCTGTATGTATTATAGTCTCCAGTATAATCAGAGTCTATATATAGCCTGATGTCTAGTCCCTGTATGCCTCTATAGGTGATACTATATATTATAGTTCCCTTAAGGTACTGCAGAACCCTTTTGGCTGATTTAATATGAGCTGGTGCTGGATTAACCAGGAACCGTGATAATATAGAGGCTGTGAATGCAATATTACACCTTGTCTGAGTGGCTAGGTAACTGATTCTTCCAACCAGAGACTGATAGAGCTTGATTTGATCCTTGGAGGCTGTTCCCTGGTAGGGGACTAGCGATTCGCTGGCTCCTGGATCAAGGGGTGTTAATATAGCTCTGTATTCCAGTATACCGAACTGATCTAGGGTCTTATACACATATGCATCCTGACAGAGGGTCACCTGGTGCCTCTGTTTGTCCTATATAAACCTGACCCCTAAGAAGTAGTAGTACTGGCCTAGGTCTTTTATATCAAAGGCCTCTGATAGCTGCTGCTTTAGCTTCTTAAGCCTCTCTTGCGGTCCGATTAGCAGGAAATTATCTATGTATGTAATGATTATCAAGCCTATATCAGTGCATTGATATATACATTGATCTGCAGTTAAGGGCAGGTACCCTAGCCTTTTAAGGGCTGCTTTCAGGGTAAGTTGCCAGAGTCGAGGCGACTGTTTTAGACTATATAAGGCCTTTTGGAGCAATAGGACTGTATCCTCTAAGTCGAATATATTAGGGAATAGCTCTAAGCCTTCAGGTAGTTTAACATGGACTTCTTTATCAATATCACTATGCAGGAAGGCTGATTTGATGTCTATCTGGTCTACTGCCTAGTTGTTTACTACTGCTAGCTCTAGGATAATCCTCCAGGTGGCTGTATATACAACGCCAGCAAAGGTTTGATTATAATCTAGGCTATATCGTTGTTCATATTCTTTGACTACCTAGCGTGCTTTATACTGGATAATCTGGTTATTAGTACTATGCTTGATCTTGAATACCTACTTAGCACCTAGGGCCTTCTTGCCCTGGGCTTTAAGGCGGCCCTTGCTGACTGATATAGTTCTCTAGGTCTTATTTTTGATCAAGGATCTTAGTTCTGTATGTATAGCTTCTAGCCATTCTGGCTAGTCAGGTGAGTCCTTAGCCTCCTGGACTGTTTTTGGCTCCTCTTGGTCCGAAACAGCTGCTATATATCCACTAACCTGTGTGGCTAGTAATGCAGTTGCGAATAGGGCTGGATTACCCTGGGTATATGATCGAGTGATCTGTTGGTTTGGATGATTTGAGAGATCTAGGGGAGGCTGGTCCTGGCTATCCTGAGGTGCCTCCTTACTCCCCTGACTAGGATCCTCTTGATCGATTTGATCAGGTAGTCCTGTCTGACTAGGTGTCTCTGAACCTAGTTGAATAGTTGGTGGTTCCGAAGCTCTTGGCTTATTCTTTGATCCTTTTGGTCAACCTCTCCCTCTAGGTGCAGGCCCTGGATTAGTATCAGGATCACTGTCACTATCCTCCTGCTCTACCTCTATATCGACTACTATAGTCGAGAGGGGGTTGTATTCCTGATCAAGGCCACTGTCTTCCCCTTAGCTAGTAGCTTTAGGAATATATCTGATTTCCCCCAGCGGCCAGGTTAAATCATCTGTGTTTTCAGGGTTTTCAGGTTCTTTAGGGTCTTAAGGCTCTGATTCATCAAATACACAGTGTAATGATTGTATAATCTTTTGAGCCCTGTCTAGGAGGTAGATGCAGTATATCTTACTCCCCTCAAACCCTACTAGGTAGCCTTCCTTAGCGTAAGGGGCTAGTTTTGTGCTCTTGACCTGTCTCTCCTTAGGGATATTTATATACAACTTATAGTCTAGGATATGTAGGTGGCTGATATCCGGTGAGTAGTTAGCGTCTTGTAGTCCTGGTTGGACCTGGCGTTTAAATGCTTCAGCTGGAGTCATCTTATCAAGTGATGAGGTGGCTATACGATTTGTAATGTGCACTGCACCTAGTAGTATTTCAGGCCACAATTCTAGTAGCAGGTCAGAGTCCTCAATGGCACTCCTTACCTTACTGAATATCGTGCGGTTCATATACTCTGTAACACTATTCTGTTCTGGTGTATAGGGAGTGGTGACCTCAGATAGTATTCCATGCTCCTTTAGGTGCTGGACTAGCTTATATCCACTATACTCCTTACCCCTATCAATCCGATACGCCTTTACAGTGGTATTCCACTGTGTCTTAACCAGTTGGTTGAAATGTACAATTGAATAATGTGTATCACTCTTATTCTTAAAGGACCAGGCCCACCTAGCATACGTTGTATCATCTGTGAATAGGCTGGCCCATGTATGGCTATTGAAGCCGACTGGTGATATCTTCTCAATATCGATATGCACTAGCTCAAATGCGTTCTGTCGCCTTAATTGAGGTGTATGTGATACATTCCGAATCGAATTAGCCACCTGGTATATACGGTATAGGCTTGGCTCTAGCTCTAGCTCTGATTGGCTGGCTTTAATCGATATACCCTTTGTTATCTGTACTGTCTCTTTTACCTTATCAATTAAGGTATATAGTAGACGTCTATACTACAGGTCTAAGGGCTTCGGCTTCACTAAGCTTAATAATACATGTATAAACATAGGCTCCTTCACTACCTTTAGGAAGTGCCCTGACTCAGTAGTCTCGATCAGAGCTACTGGTTCATTGCTACTAGTATAGAGGACTCCCTTCTTAAGGTAGCCTCCTTTAGTGCTTTTTTCAAATAGCTGTCCAGAGAAGAGGTTGATTGGTATAGAGGGTAAGTGTAATACATCCTTTAGCTCTAGCTTCAGAGGCTTACTATCAATACTCTCGATCTCTATTCTGACTGTGCCACTGCCTAGTGGCTTAGCAGGTCCATTGGCCGTTAATACAGTCGGTAAAGACCTGTCGTTTAGAGCGTACGACTTAAAGTTGGCATATATATACGTAATATGCAATGCTGTACCATTATCGAAACACCAGGAGTGTCGGTCTAGCCCTGACTTAGTCAAAAGGGCCATTACTAAGAGTGCTAGAGTATCGTCCTTGTTGTTATCCTTCTTCTTCTGGCTCTTGCCCCTAGAGGGTCTTAGTTCAGGGTGCTTTGCCTAGCAGCTGTTGTCATAATAGCCATCCTTTTTACAGTGGCCGCATTTGACTGCCTCCTTATTTCCACCACCCTTGCGTCCCTTATTAGCAGCTGGCTTTCCACTATATAGTGCAGTTGTTGGTTTTTCAGCTTTCCGGGATTCGTCTAGGATATCAGCTATTAGGTCTAGCAGTATTGGTGATGTTTTGCATACATTAGACCTTTGCTGGTCTGCCTATACAGGGTATTATACATCTAGGAGTGCAATAAAGTTGATTGTATAAACCTCCTCTGGTAGGGGTAGTCCAATTATATCAAGCTTTGACTTAAGGGCCTTGTATTGGTCAACAAATGCGCTAATCGAGTCGTGGTGTTTGACCCTTAAGGTGTTATATTTGGTCAAATGCTTATACTTAAGGTTCTACCCAGTTGAGGTGTACCTCTGGTCGAGTAGGTGTATCATTTTGGCTGGATCTATAACCCCCTTAAGCCCTACAGCTGGTTTAGGGTAAACTGACCCTTTGATTGACATCACGCATATCATCCTCTGGCAGTCGACTTCATCCGATTCAGGTATGATCGACCCTTTTATGATGAACTTGGCTAGTCCCTTCGAGCCTAGGAACAGGGTTATATTATCCTTCCAGTCTTTATAGTTATCTTCTCCCTCTAGCCATATCGGCTTAGGGAGGAACATCGAGCTGGAGCCTTGATTGGCTATAATCGAGTGATTTGAGTTGAATCTAGGTGATTCCGACTAACCTAAGGCAGCCGGGCTCATAACCTCTTGAACTGAGGCAATATAGGTGCACAGGTCGTAGTCAGGAATCAAGGTGAAACTCAGTGTTATATTAAGTGATGTAGAGACAACTAAAGTAAGAAGAGATTCAGGAGAACTAGAGCCTTTTATGCTCAACACTATACACTCAATTGAGTCACCAAATAGGCTCCCACTTAGTCACCCTATAGGCACCAGTGGGCAGCCTAGTAGGCAGCTGTATCACATGTGTAGATATGCTTGAAGCCTTATACCAGCTCAATATAAAGTATTAAAGATAATTAAAGCTTTCTATAAATAACTATTAATCTTCTTTTTCTTTTCTTTTTTCTTTTATATTATAGTATATTAAGTAATAATCTTATTAACTAGATATTTAATAGAATACTTATTATTAACTTATTTAAAATAAGAGATATATATTCTTATATCTTTAGTATATTAGTAATATATCCTGTCTCTATAATCTTTAGAAGTGTTTAGTATATTAATTCTAATTAAAGTTAAGATTTAGTATATAAATTAGATAAAGAGAGAGGTATTATACTAAAGTCAATTACTTAACTATAAGACTAGTAGTACTAAATAGTAGCTAGTATTAATCTCTCTTCTAGGCTAATATTCCCTACCTGATTAAAGCTGAATCGATGAAAGCCTATAGAGAGGAAATGTATAATTGTTAGATTGAAATGCTGGAAATCCTAGAGGCAAGGGCACGCCTTACTGGTGAAGTGGAGACAGTAGAGCAACGAACGCGAGATCAAGAAGCGGAAGATGCAATATTCTGGGTTCTATCGGGAGTCGGTGGTGAGGAGATAGACAACGAGGAAATAGGGAGCAGCAAGACCACTTTGCCATTGAGGTGCAGCCAGCGACTACGAGAGTTGTGAATTCGTATTTTAAACCCCGCGAGTAAATACCAAACTTCCATAACCCCCTCAGTAATTTCGAAAGAAAATGACTCTTCCCAGCAATTGGCCGTTAATTATAGGACAATCCAAAAGTTCGTCACTACATTATTCGATATTCTTACTGTATGATGTTGAATATACTGCCTAATACTATGCGCAAATAACCCGCCATCTTGTATAAGAGCTAGTTGATGGTCTCTAAGTTAACAATGTTGAATTCTTCGAAGCTAAACCTCCACTCTAATATCTTCTAGCTGGCACAACATGCCAGCCCGTTAAATTAAACTTGGAATGACATCTGTATGCGGGGCACGATCTCTTGCCCTCGCCCAATATAGCCAAGACCGTGTAAACGCCCCTGGGCAATTTCTGCTTTACGTGAAAGCAAAAAATTCAAGAGCATCGAAGAAAAGATCAGCAAAATCTCCCGTTAATGAAGTCGACGATGTTACAAAACTCCCAGCATCAAATAAGTCCAGAATTGCAGGGGTTGCTTCACTCCAAGAGATATCCCTGGCCACTGTAAGAGCGTTACTTGTGATAACGTCGACCGAATAACCTTGATGGAAGATGAAGTCTGTCACCATCTGTTTTATAGTTGTGTCACCATCAAACGTCAAAAGTACGATATCGTCGGTAGCCCTCTTGACCTTCGACTTAGCCTGCACTTTGCTTCGAATGTCAGGCAAGTATTCCCAGGCCGGCTCGTTGTTGTCAGTGAGGACCCAACCCTGGTGGGTAAAGTGGTGACCGTCCGAAATGGAGTGTCTCGTGCCAGATGTCGCTGTACTATTCAACTCAGTGGTGCCGATAGCGACACCGTTGAACGTGACAGGAACATTATGAGCTGGCCTCCGCACTTCTTTGCCGCCTGCGTGATAGTGGTATTCCGCTGTAACCGGCGAGCATACGGCCAGGCCGATATGGAGAAGGATCAATATCTGTGACAGCATCTAGATATCGATTAGGTCGTGTATGTTGGGAGCATAAAACTCGACTTACCGTAAAATTCAGTAAAGGGGTGCGTTGTTGTGCTGCAGGATATCTGGAATATAGAACACTGATAATGGTGACTGCTTCCAGTAGGCTAGTTGGGGACAGACCTTATATGTCATACGAATTTGTATTTCTAATCCCGAATCGGGCCTTCTACAGTAAGCAGTTTTATTACATGCAACAGTGGTTGACAGGATTACTTATACACGGGCCAACACCACTAAAATCAACAGGATAATAATATAAACAATATATTATAATTACACGACTATCTACTATTTGTTACCCCTAATAGGCTTACCACTATACCTTTTGACTAAGCTGCATCTTCTGGGTATATCAGCGATACGGTACTGTATCTCCTCTAGGGTGATTTTATCCTATTCTTCTTGTAAAGCAGTCTTTATCTCCTCTTTAGATTCAAAATACCTACGCCTTAACCTCTGCTTTATAATACTCCAAATCGCTTCAATTGGGTTGAGATTAGGGCTCTAGGTAGGGTGGACAAGATTCTGGATATTGTAGGCCTCCTTATACTGTTGTATAAGACCCCTTTTGTATATACTATAAGAAGGGTCTCTATCCTCTTGTAATAGCTATGGTTTATTATCGATATAGTGTATTGACTCAATGGCTTGATAGTATATAGGTAGTAGGCGTTCTATATAATACTTTTGAGTTATAGCATTATCCTGTACTTTGACTTCAACTGTATAAGGCTTATATGCTTCCTATTCTTTGACTCTAGTATTATACTCCTCCTCTGATTCTGTTTTTGAACAGCGTCTAGGCTTAGGAGGAGGTAGAGGATGCTCGACTTTATCCTCCTTGTTATTATAGAACTCTAGCTTCTCTGCTTTACTATACCAGCTAATCCATGCTGTAATATAGAAGCATACCCCCTTAAGAGGTGGTCTCTCTTCAATATTCTCTGGTGTATCGTGCTTTCTATATTCTTGAGTGATTCTCCCTTGAGCCTATAATGTTGGATTAATATATAATTTATCTGTAAAGACGATATAATCCCAGAATCTATATAATAGATTGTATAGGTGGTCTTGTCTATATTGAGCCCTTGTACCCTTATTTTTTACAGAGATCTGCTTCTTAACAAAAGCATATATATATCGTCCACCTCTATTGGTATATTCCTTTATCTTCTGCTGCAATTGGTGCTTCCCGATAGGTAAATTATAGTATACAATCTGTGCTTCGTACAGCTCCTTTCGGACAGGATTTCTTATAGGAGAGACTAGGACCTAGCATATCTCTTTAGTGACTTTAGACTTTACACCAAGGATAGTAGACTGTGGCCTAGTATGTCTCTATGCTAGGGAACCTAATTGATTGCGTTGTTTTTCCTAATATCGTGCAGTGCCTTCAGATATACTGCAATCATTAGCAATGGCTCTCCTTGATCGGGATCCACTATAGTACATTAATGCATTGAAATATCGGGCCTTCCTGCGAGTCGTAGCTTCTTTACCAGCAAGAGGTTCAGGGGATAGAGTTCTAAAGGGATTGAGTCGCGTTGGTGGTGCCATTCTGTCAAGTCTTGAGGGTTTGTTTACATCTTAATTAATCGCGGGATTATATTTTGGTGTTGTTGGCCCGTGCGTAAGTAATCCTGTCAACCACTGTTGCATGTATAAAGACAATATGCTTATAGGAGGCTAGAGCAGGCTAGGCAAGCGCACGCTATACTGATTTCCTGAAGCAGACATTGCATTTCTATAATTGTAAAACCATCATAGTGCTGAGATCAGTATTATCTTGGCGCCTTGCTTAGTGACAATTGAATTAATAGGGAAAAGAAGCAGAACTATGACAGGCTAGGCAAGCGCACGTTATACTTATTTGCAGAAACGGACATTGTGACAAAATCTGCTAACATCTATATTCATGGGATGCAATACTATTTTGATTTAGATGTCCAACCATAATTTGGTTTATAGTAGAAGGCCGAGACCAAGTTTCGAGGCTGAGGCGAAATTAGGAGGTCGAGAGGAGTGGGCCATTGTAGTAGCCCGGGCTCCGATTAAGGGTCAGTAAGCTAGCACGCTATATGGCAGTGGTATCCTGTAGTAATCCATGTACCTTCGGGGTGTTTAAGAATAAGGTCTTTGACTTACCTTGTTGTATGGCAGAATATCTTGAATACAAAACACTAATAGGGAATGAATTCCTTCCAGTAGATATCCACCTGAGATCTAGCTTTGTATATTGTACAACTTTGTATTTCTAATCCGGCTCATATTCCCTACATCTAATATAAACAAAGCAAATAGCGCCTATAGCTGTCTAATTAAATCGGATCTTCTATAGCAAATTAGTACACTGATCAAATGACAGGGCAGGAAAATAAGCAGGCTAGAGCAGGCTGGGAGAGCGCACCTTAAGCTAATTTCCTAAAAGGGATATAGAATAAACAAGCGTTGCAGTGGTTAGCTCAAAACCCTTTTAGCGCTTTATCTAATGACAATTATATAAAGGAAGCCATATAGAAGATAATCTTCTCATCTATCTCTCCAATATTATCTACACATCTTCGGAACTCTTACGTCTTTTTTACTTCCGCCTTCACGATGCGTCTTACTCTTGTCCTCAGTATTCTCTCCGCAGCCTTCTGTGCCACGGCACAGAGTGGGACATGTGATCTCGAGGACCCCCAACTCTGTATTGTCAATGGGGTAGACCATGTCTGCTCAAATGGCAGAGAGTGCGTAACCAGCTGTTCTACCAGCAGCGTCCCCCTTGTAGGACAAGTCACTTTTTGCGACTGTAAGTGCAGGAACACTTTGTATTCTGCTATAAAAACCTAATCTTTGGCAGAAGCGGAAAGTCTTCAGCGCAGGATGCCTAGTAAGACGGACAGTATTGCCACATCTTTATTCGGTCCCTGTTAGCGAGGACATGCTCTAGTGCATCATAAGAGGCGGGCCATAACCAAATCAATGCTCGAGAGGAATGTTTATAGCTAGAATAAGAACATTTAACACGGAAAATATATATATTTATATCGCTTCTAGACAAGTATCCCATTATATAAGGACCTAATCGGTCCTTTACGATATGTGGAGGGCATCTTAGATAAAAGGGCAATATAATTTGGCCTCCGCACTTCCTGGCCCCCTGTATGGTAGTGGTACTCTACTATTACAGGAGAGCATATAGCCAAGCCAATGTGGAGAAGGATCAATATCTGGGATAGCATCTAGATATCTATATTAGTCCATGTATCTTAGGGGCACAAATCCGAGCCTCTTGGCTTACCTTAGGACTGAGTTGGCTAGTACACGGCTCGCTCCAGCCAGACGATGAGTCCCAATATCGCAAAATATATCCAACCGCCGAATGATATCCTCGTGAACGTGTTTTGCAGGCATGATAAAGGCAGCAGACCTGGTGGGACTCGTGCTTCCGGTAATGATGTGCCCAAAGACACCTCTCCATAGTGCATCGTAAACCACTGCCCCACAGTTACCGGCAGGCACAGGAGAGTCAAAATCGCCGACATAGACTTCCTGATAAGAAGAGCTGTTTGATAAGTGGACGTAAGTCTCGGGCCGGGAGAGATGTCCGTTCAGGAGGCCATGAGTCGTGAGGACTCTCACAGGAGTTCCATCTTCGTCCGGTTCGACGAAATTCTCCGAGATTAACAGGAAATATGGAAGACCCACTGACGGAACTTTTTATAAATCTCTGTTACACCACACAATGCATGGTCAAGGTCGATAGAGACCAGAGGGCAACAAGTGGAGCCTTCGTCTCACTGAGAGTCACTCCATCTGATACTAGACTGTTTCGCCTTCCACGTTGGCGAGATATGCGAGAACGGTGCTACGGGTAACTTCCAACGCCATGGAAAAATCATTAGCCATCCCCACGATCAGCTTGTTGGACAGATGGCTGGGCGCATTCTTCACCTTGACAAGGGACAGAGCATAAGTGTTTGCAAAAAAAGCGTTGTAGAATTAACTTAGCGCTCCGTTCGATGACAACAATTGGATCGACGCAGTCGGGAAAATAAGCAGGCTAGATCAAGTTAGGGAAGCAAACGCTATGCCGATTTCCTGAAACGGACATTACATTTCAGGATTCTATGTGGTATGGTGCTGAACTGTATAGATATATGTATTTCATATTATACAAGGTGTTCACTGCGTCTTTTGACCATATATAGAGACCATCTCAGATATCTTGTAATAAAACATCAGAGGCAATTCTAGAATCAAAGTGATTTGACCCAGTATTTGTGGAGTTATATGCATTCGAAGTGTAGTGGTAGGGTGTAACCGATCACGGACAGCACTTGTAACCGATTGTGCTGAAAAGCAGTCCGTGACATGCGCTTAGTAGATGAGTCTAGCGTAAGAATTTAGTACAATCCTTTCTGATTTATTGCTAGGTAACCCGCTGGGGACTTATCGCCGCATTATTATTGGTGGGGTATTCTTATCTAGAGGATTCTTATAGCGAGGTTTTACTGTAGTTCATTTGTAAGCGCTATAGTAAGCTATACCGGATCATACTAGGGAGCTAGTACTAAGACGTCGGAACCAAAGGTATAAAAGGTCCCTCAAAACTCTCGTCGCAGCTCTTATCAAAGTGACTATCTCCAACATACCTACTCTCTCAATCCACGAGACAAAATTTGTACCTCTAATTTTACGTTTTAACTAACATTCTCAGGATGCGTTCATCCTCGATCTTCGCCTTGCTCTTGCTAGCTCTTGGCGTTGTCTCTATCCCACAAGGCGCTGGAACCTGTGAGGACACAGACCCTGAAATCTGCACGGGTCAATGCGCACCGTGCAGAAACGGTCATCAGAAATAACTGTGAAGGATATACGGACATTCTGGTCTGACCGGATGGTCAGTATATCCGTATCGAAGCGAACCAACGAACAATATAAATAGTGTGGCTATAGAACCTTAGACAATACAATCTATTCCACACAACACCCCTGTATTGAACTCATTCTATGAACCACATGATCTTGTAACCTCTGACAATAACTATAGCGGGATATCTGACGGATGAACGATTAAGGAGGTATGTGTTGACAGGTTCAAGATCTGAATGCATTGACTGAACTACTATTTGTTGTATGGACAGATCTCCATATAGATAAGCTGACATCAGCTTGACTGGGGGCTTATGGGCACGGAAAAGGCCTACCCCACAGTATTATTCTCTGCGTAACCGCATGTGAACGAGAGACAATACAATATATAAATTCATGAAAGTATAAGCTTCATTTTGGGATAGTAAGTTAGTAGCTGCGGCATGAAGTGGGAGGGCTACGAATATTATTAAATATATGTCCTTTGCAAGTTAGCTGTTTGATGTGCATAGTGAGTCATCAATTTAGCGGGACCGCCTTCTATAAGTTCCGTGTTCCTCATATCTCCCAGTCTGTGGTCGCTTTCAACCAAGATCATTCCAATATTCGCCTTCATCTACAAAAACCCAAGACAAAGATAAAAAAACATGTCCGCCCCCAAACCCGACCCCATAAGCTCCTCCCCCATCTAAATTGGGCTTCCCGTCGCCTCCCTCCCGCCCATGCGGCACTTCTACGCTTCTATCCTAGGTCTGGAACCTTAGCTTATGCAAACCTGCAACGTAAAAGTGCCGCTAGATCGTATTGGAACAAAGGTGGTTTAAAGTGCTCATGCTAGCGGAGTTGAAGCTAATATAAGTCAGGTTAGATTGACAACTGTAGTCTAGATTAAGTTAGTTGATGCATCGACCTCTTCTCGACTAGCTGCCGCCCACGCTAATGATATTACGTCTAGTAAACCACTGCAGTTATATGCTAATCTTACTCGTAACAGTCTAAAGATGCCTAGGTATAGGATATGCTCTTTTGGCACTAACCATTTCTATAATAAAGCAAATTATTGTTGGGCGCTGTTAGAACAGACTTCGTTAGCAAGGTATTTAATTATTTGTGGGTAGTGAGTGTGCCAGTCTAGCCTAAAATCGCTAAAGCAAGGAGACCTGACTCTAGCCCACAAAGGTTCGAGAGATTATGCGTAAGCACATGGTTTGAGGTATCCATGCAATAAGAGTTGTAGGGGTAAAGCATGTACATGCAGTTATTCAAACAGAGTTCATAAGGGTAAAGATTACTATTAATGGTTGCGCCTATGGTATATTTAGCACCTAGTGGCAGACAACACTCTAATGACACCTCTTTTTGAAGGGACCAGCTAAGTTAAATCGTGACCTCTAGTAGCTAAATCGCCACTACCTTCTCTCTTCGGAAACGATGGCACGGCGCTCCTCGTATACGACTTAGATAGTCCCAATATAAAGGGCTTATTAGCGCTTACAGCCGTCTAGCTACTTAACTCGCCCTTTCTATCACTAGTCATAAAACCGTATATGTAGAAAAACCTAATTTATCCCTTCGTTGGCTGCTACGCAAATTAAGGTAGCCGCCCACTCCTAGCGTCCTGTAGCACAGTAGGACTCGTCGGCAGTCAACGGCTCTCTTGGCTTCGTAATGTTGGCCGCGTTCTGTTTCTGCAAATCAGCAGTATTGTTATATCCGGTCGGGAGACGACATCCCTCGCGATGTGAGAGCGTTGGGCTTTATTATGATGGAATTAATGCAAAAGTACAGCAAGTATGGCGGGGCAGTTAGCGTTGACGACTTGCATCGCTGGCCTTCCGATTCAGACGCCGTCGGATTCCTTTTAGAGACAACATCAGCGACTTTAGCTGGCGAACTACTAGGAGTAGGTTAAACCCGTCCCCTCAAGACAGTCTGACATTTCAGCATCCGCTTCTGAGATCCTGTGACAGGAAGGGAAATTTGATGGGGTTGATATCTCTAGCTAAAGTCTCTGTGTCCGGATACTACTCTTGCATAGCTTGACTCAGTGATCATACTCTACGATTGATATTACAAAATCCTGCAGGCTGCACTTTATGGTACTGTATGTGGAGGCGATAGACGATAGACCTATGACTGTTGATATTCAGTGTATGCGTCAAGCTGCTCCTTTTAGTTAGTTACGTTGCTATTTAATCCTTCACTGTTTCAGTTATGGAATTTGTGAGTCTCTATTTTAGGAATTTGAGTTAAGAAGTATTTCAAGCGTTAGAGTGCGAGACTACCAACCGAACTTCCAATCCTGGCTCAATATCTATCCAATCTTATCGTATGAGCTGAGAAACTACTGGGATCATAGCCACAGCTCGTGCCCTCTCCCGCCTCACCTAGCTCACCTCAATACGAATAGAGGACACCAAGACTCCCCTTTCCTTTCAATCTGCCTTGTCTAGCTATGTTCAGGATTAAAACTCCGTATTTCCTACGAAATATTGCTAGGATATTCAGAATCTTTGCTCTATATGTTGGCGCCAGATATCCTAATATAAATGGCCTGATGTCTGTATCAGCGAATCTTGAGGCGTATCGAACGGTCAGTCTCCTTTTCGACCAGTATCCATGGAACATATTGGATAATGCCTGTTAGTCAAGTCGGATGTATTATGATAGAGTTGGTAGGTAGTCATTCAACCCCTTCTACTGCTTCAACCCCCTTTCTGTTATAAACTAGATTAGGTTCGAAAAGATTAGACAGAAAGCCAAGACTATAGTTTGAAAGTAAACAGGGAAACAAACAGGGAAGTTTTTTGCCCTATGTTGGCAATAGTGATACATCGCACGGTCAGTATAAAAGACTCCGCCCCTGGCCCTTGGAAAAACAGGACTTAGCCTTCGTAATGATAAGTGTGGGGCTTTCTGCCTGTTCTACTGCTGCATTTTTCTTCTGGCTGACTCTTTCACGGCCGAGAGCTGGTCGCCTGATCTTGTATCAAGGATTATCAATAAGGGGACTCCATTAGCGCATTATCCTGTAGAGAACAGCGAAGCTAAATATCAAGGATGTTCTTAATCAAGAACACTGTACATATCATGGCTAAGCGTGTATAAAGGGGGGACTGTTCAAGTTTAGAGTATAGTGTCGACAAGGAAGCCACTTAAGGCAGATTATGATCAAGAATATATAAAGGCAGTCTATCGCCTCCTAATATGGTCTTCTTAAACAATCGACTTTTTTATTATATTGCTAAATCTTGTCTGAATATATTTCAGTGCAATTTTGAGTAGAATTACAATGCTGGTAAAAACTGCAACAAGCCTAGTGCCTTTGCTTAAAATTTCAGCAGACAGGAGTTCTAAAATACTATATAGAGCTTGATTTCCACTATATAAGCGGAATAGGCTCTGTATCGTCGGAGTCAAAAGAATATACTCCTCTAGCAATTTGCTCTTTTAGACTTGGAAATTCTAGTGAACTTAGTACAGGGATCCTATTAGAGGTATGATTCTACAGCCAATCAAGATTGATGTAATAGTAACAGTACTTTAGGCCTATCTTCTCTTTTAGAGAGACAGGCTACTAGATATTATCTTTAATGAAAGGCAACTGTTAAAGGATAGAAATACAAATAAGCTAAATTCTGTCTTTGATTATCTTGCTATATTCTATCCTCCCGTCTCCCTCTAGCTTTCGTGCTTCGAGATTGCTCCTCCGAAGAATATCCAATGGACGCTTCGGTGCGCAATTCCAAAGACCAGTTCCCGCAATTTTTAATCGACCTTTTGAGGCTTTGGTGCTGTGCTAGCGGCGTTTTGCGCATCGTGCTCTAGTAAGTCCCTAATCAGCGACGAATCCGGGATAACATGTATCAATTAAGAAGAAGGCAACGGTAGGAAATTGCTTCAGAGCTGACTTACCTGACTGAGTAACCTGGTGTGGTGCTGAGATCGTTCCGTAACGATTGGTCATGGTGGATGATGTAGCCTCCCGGGAGTTCTCTCGGCCGAACGCCGACCACGGCGTGGTTTTAGCTCGGGGCTAAGTGTAGCTCACGATAACCTGCGATAGCGGACAGTGAGTAAGATAAATTTGGGCATTGATCATTCATCCGAAGCCGTTGGACTGCCACAGACCTTGATACGGATCCGACAGGATATTTTTGTGTCAGATGCACCAATCATCCACCTTCTTCGCCGGACGGTCAAATGACGTATTAGAGCGCATCACATTCTATATTAGCTCGATCTACTGGTGTGAACGTAAACTAACTGTCCAGACTACCCCATCCTCGGTATTCGAGACAGATGCAGAGGGCATGTATCGATTATCAGGGCATTTACAGAGAAATCTAACCGTGTTCAATTTGGGTACATTTGAGCATCGAGAAAGATTTTCCGCCTTTGATACCAAAACGTTCAATAAATTACGTCCAAAGCATTCGTTAAATTCACAGTCCAAGACATAACGGTCAATATCAAGCTCGTGGCGAGTGCTGGTTTCTAAGTCGAGATTTATGGTAAATGTTTCTAACAACGGTTGACAGATGTATTTAAATTGTAGTAAATCGGCACAAATCTCGCGCGTGCGAAGATAGACGTGACGTGCTTGCGGAAAGTGCCTTGATATTGTTTCACAGAGATGAGATCTTCTAAAACGATGCTGATTCAGCTGGATCCTATTCTCTAGTTCTGCGCCAGGGAAGTCGATTTTTACAAACTCAAGATTGTGGCTAGAAAGACCAGAAAGGATGCTTTCGAATGTAGACATATGGATAGCATGCCACGAAGTCTCGACTTCCAAAAAATTGCAAAAGGTAAATGTTTGTAGTCTTTGAAAGTCCACTATTTTCGACGCCAATTCAATCAATGCGGCGTTGATTCCGTATAACCATGCCAATGAATAGGGCATAGGATGCTCGTAAGTACCAGTGTGCTCGGGGTACACTAGTATAATGCTAACTGAATGCGTATAACGGTAGAGGAGCTCCATATATTCGGCAGAGAGGAGAGGTATTCGAAATAAGGTAGATGACGACATTTGAATATCTCGAAGAAGCCGTCTGCAAATTGGACGGTACCAACTTCGACATATTAGAAGTTGTTGAGGGCTGACATCGACATAGTGGAAAATACTATCTAACAATTCAGGAGAAAGTGATAGCGCCATAATGATAGTATTTGGACGCGAAAACAAAATCGGAGGCACGATAGTACTGGTTGCTTACGCACTTCCGGTCAACCCTTATATCCGCACCTCAGCGGCACATTTACTCCACAGCAAACTACCAGAATTTGCCTCAGCTGCTGTACGCATGAAGTCCGTTTAAGGTGGACGAGCAATCAAGCTAATATATATTACGTTAGTCTACAGCATCAGTCTAGAAACAGTTAGCGCATACACTTCTGACAAGGATATTCAGTTAGCCTTGACGTTGCCAAACTACCCCTACTTTATCTATATTAAGCCTAGGCTGGAAGCTTCGTTTCGGTTACGTAACAAGCTCGCCCACTTCTGGTAATTTACTAAACGTCTGAGGGCATCCGGCTCATCCCAGGACTCATAGCCCACGTAGGACCCCAGCAGGCTCGTTTAAAATCAGTGTTGATTGATCTGATTCCTTTGTCCACTAATCTACTCAGGCCTTGTCGTCTAACCACACGAAGATGCAGATATCTGCATCTTTCATAATGTCCCAAAATATCCTCTTTAGTGTTAGTTGCTATCCACGAATGGCCAACCCTCTAGATTCAGCGTTATGAGGGAAGTAGACTCGAGTTGTATCGCCTGTGCCATTCATCGACATCCCAGTTAAACCAGAAGAATTTTCGTCTTAAAAGTCGGCCTGTGAGCTGCACAGCCAGACTGTCACGCCAGCCGCTAAATCTACTGCAGAAGCAAAATTTATCAGTATTGCAATTGCACAAAGCACTGTCAAGCTCACCATCGTCCAGTGGAGGTAATCCACTCTTCCGGTTCATATCACTGTCAATTATTCCGGGATGGAGATTGAAGACCCTGAGCTAAGGATGCTTAGCTTGCAGAAATTCAAATATTTTATTATTAGCGACCGTGATAAAGGCCTTCTAGCGCATATTGGGAGTTCCCTCTGTATACGCATACAGCTATTACTGCGTATTCTACATTGGTTCTTTCCTTGAGATTACTGAGAAGGATTGGCCGTTCGGATATGCCTGGTTAGAAGCTGTGCACTAGCTATTTATGGGTTATGAAGTCTTGGTCTAGCCCAGTATCGCTAAAGCATGAGCGTAACAAGGTGTCACTTAAGTACATTGTGAATCTTACTTGCTTGACTGTTCGCTGCTTACACTCGTCTCGCTGCTAACGGAAGCACAGCAGTAAATCTTGGGCGCTAAGGAGGTAGCGCTGACAGTCATTTCTCTGTCTTTTTCACCCGCGACTCGCCTTTACATCCAAATATCAGTAGTTTATTACGTCCGGCAGTATCCTAAAAGGGCTTGCTTGGGTTATGTACAGCTCCGGTTCTTTCACGGTTGGTTTGAACTTCCAAAGCCCGTACGGTTCATCTGCATCCAGATAGTGCCTTTTCACATGCGTTCCGTTTTCTGCAGGTTCTCGTGTGAAATAATTTAGTAGCAAGTAGCCTGGAGGCTATTCTCAGCATCCTATCCTCAGCACAAATTTATGCTATGCTAGATCTACAGTAATAGCTCTAAATCATCTCACGTCAGCACTAGGAATAATTAGGATTGAGAAATAACTGGTAGGAATTAGATAAGCTCCAATAAATCTATTGTCTGTCTCTTCTTCTAGGTCGTCTTCTTGATCTTGACTGTAAGCTACGCCGATTACCTCCCTTATGTCTTCGTCGAGATCATTGATTTCTTCGGAGGTAGGATTGACAAATTCTTCAACTGTCAAGAGACCTTGAGCCCCTGATATCCGTGCCATTTGAGTTATCTAGATCATCGACTTCGTCAACCCCTCTGGCCTCAATCTCAACTAGTTTCTTAGCTATTATTGTGTAGGTAACGCAGTCTGGGTATTATTTTGGACTACATATGACCGATTCATTCAAATTTTTTACTGTGCGAAAATGAGACTGCATTTTTTGACCGACCCATTTCCATTCTTATCTACTGTATATCTAAAAGCTTTCTATTCGCAATGTTTGGATAGTGGCGCACAGATTTCTGAAGCTGGAGCCATTCAGAACACATGCATCAGCAATCCAATGAAGTTCAAGAAGAGCCTCGTCAGTCGATCTATGAGAGTCAATTCAGTCATTTTACCCTTGAGGTATGTTGAATCGCTATAGGTGAAAGGTAACTTAGCCCCGAGGTGGTCTATGGCAACTTTTAATCCCGAAGAGAATCCATCTTCGTGCAGTCCACAATTTGTCCAAGCACCGCAGTAGGAGATATTTCGGGTATTCTGGATCTTGTACAGAAGCCTTTGACTCTTCACCGCATGGGATGTGTACTAGGGGTGGTCAAAGTCGAAACTACCGTAGACTAAGTCTTCTCGGGGTGGCTCTTGTGGATCAACGGTAACAAGAATCGGACCAAATCTTTTCTCCGGGATTTCCATAACCAAGTTCAGCCAGGCAGTGACTGAAGCTTTGTCAAAGCCTTCTGTGTCCGACTCGGCTTTGTAATTCCAGCAAGACCACATGCTACGGTCCTTGGGCATATGGTCAGTGTCGGCATGAAGAACAACCTCTTTCCGGTGGGGTTTGAAAGCTCCTAGAGTCTCAATTCCCTGTTGCGTTAACTGAGGACTGATCATTTTCAACGCCTGGGGTCCGTGAACAGCATGATCGAACGACTCCACATTACCATTGGCCAGCTCTAGCAGCACCGTGCCGCAAGTTACTGAAGTGCCGATGTGGACATTCTCGGTCGGCAAGCCTCTGACAATGGCATCCACATATTTGGCCGTGCCTCCCTGGATAGAAAGCCAGTCATAGCCTTTGGCAACGTTAATGAGAAGATGATGATTCCAAAGAAACCAAACCAAGGTGTTGGTAGGAAAGTCCCGTCTAACTTTGTTGGGGCTTGTGGACCACAGCAGATCTGTCATAGGGACTAGGTAGTCGTCTCGGAACCTTATGCTATGACAATTCCGATAGAGGTATTCATCAATAGTCTCCAACTTAGCGTCCGGCTCGGTTGGGTTAAGATATTCTTCCGAGGAAGGTCCAGTGAGAACTGGTTGAAGCGAATGCAGTCGTACAGAAATCTCCAGAACGATGGGCGAATTAGGTTTCTTGTTTGGCCGCAAATATTACCCGTCGACCATTCAAATATCCATTATCACGAGTTACGCTTAGGGTATTTGGCGGCGAGTTGGTGCGTATGCCCAGAGACATAATGGCGACGACGAAATTGGCTATTCCTCGGGCGTCATTAGTTTCAAGATTCGACAATTGACAAATCCATCCTATAATGTTTTACATACGGTAGATCACGGGATTAAACCCAACAAAAGCAAAGTCGCATCCCACCTCCAGTCCATCCCTCTCAACCAGTACAATATGCGCATGCCCGCCAAGTCTTTCATTGGCCTCAAACAAATGAAGTTCGTGCTGTGTGTGTTGTAGAGCGTAAAGAGCTCCCATACCGCTGGTACCGCTCCCTACAACTGCAACCCTCTTTCTTGCAGACATAGCGTTTTAATTTGATGGCAGGGACTGGAAATCGTCATTAACTCAGTATAATGAAAAGAACTATCGAGTTTCAATTATGGATATATATATATATATTTGAGGAGAGGGAAAGACTGTCACGGGCCGAATGCAATGAGAAACCTACCGAATTCTATCTTCTTTACTAACGCAATTCCATTAGCCGCTAATTCTACACGTTTGTGAACAATAGCTATGTAACCAAGACTTCGATTTCAAGCGTCTCAACCTTCTGCGCTCCTATCTACAGCTTCTAAACCAACCGTGGTCCATGACGTCCACAGAGCTCTCAGACCCTTCAGACCCCTCCGTTAAGGACGACACCCCACGCCCCTGATACTCTATCGACAGCCTCAATTCTTGTATAGCTTGGATCTTCAAACATATGCAGAATCCGGACCCAGAGACGCAGCATTATAGTCAACGGAACAAGGCGAGTGTCTTTGCAAAAACTAGGCGTGGAAGTGCAAGTATTTCCTTGAGTCGTGGGGTAAGGTAACAAAGGCTTGCCTCGACAAGAGCAAACCAAACCATTGTTTGAACTTGTATTTCCCTGGTTTCATTGTGACGGCGTCGAATACTACGCCGATAATCGAACATTACGTTTATTGGCATCTGTAATAGCTTATCTCTTTAGCGCCACCTTGGAAATAAAGATACTTAGGTAGGGACAGGGGGCGGATCGTCCTAAATAAACGGCGTTATCTCAATCTGCATCAGAAAAGCGATAGGAGCGCGCAAAAGACCCCTATGGCGGGTGTCCTTATATCGCATGATCCTTACATCGGGGTTTTACTGTATTCCCAAAAGAACTGTTTAATCATTAGCCCTTTCGTTCTACAAGTGCGAAGGCTTCGTGCAAGCCGCAAGCTAGCACATATAAGTCAGGTTAGGCTGGAAATCCGTAGCCTAGATATAGTTAGTGCACGCACGGGCGATACACCATAGGCGACTGCATGTGGGAAGCGGATCTATTCAGCTAGGCTAATGCTTGTTTTGCTTAAACATCACCTCTTTCGTCCAGTCCAGCAGCTACCGCCAATGCTAGTAGGGATATCACCTCTCGTAATCCACCACGGTTTATGCTGATGTTACTCCGTAACAGTCGGAAGTTGTGCTAGGCGGGGGGTATACTCCTTTAGCGCTAATCGTTTCTGGGCTGTGATGTCTTGGTCTAACCAGAAAAATCAACGACCCGTCAACAGGACAGACACTAAACGACTTCGTACAATAGCGGCTTGCAGGGTATCATGCGTACAGATCGTTACGACACAGGCGAGGCGCGTAGAAATCACTAACGTTCAGACACCCAATGACGGAAATCGCACCAACTGTATCTAGGCGGTGGTAGAACAGCCGAACTTAATACATATTAGCTGTCTTGCTGCAGCACAAGGACATTAAATGCACTTCATGCCGAAACAGCAGATCAGGCTCGACTCGCCCTTCCTACTTTGACCGTTAATAGCTCTTCATTGGCTTTCATGTCGTCGCGAGACGGCCCAGCGCTGTTGCGTCTTTCGGGCTCTTGCTATTTCGAAACCAGGTGTCGATCTTGTTAAGCGTTACCCCTTTTGGATGGCGCTGAATATTATTACCCTACTTAGGCCCTTTTTAGGCTCGAATACAACCCTTATTAAGTGTTATCAAGACTTCCTTTTTAGCCGATTCAAACGCGGCTAACCCTGCCTAAGTAGGCCGCTCAAACATGGATCAATCCAGCCAAGTTGATGCTTTTGACCGCATTTCTTCAGTCTCACCAGCACTACTGTTAAAAGAACTCAGGTGCAGCCATTGTTGGATGCAGCAGACATGTGACTGAGCAGGTCTGCTCCCTCGTATCGAGGGCGCCAGGTCACATTCCTTAGGAGACCTGTAATATGCAAAGGAACAGTGCATCCAATAGTGCATTTAGCAGTGTACATAATAGTGCATTCCTTTTTGGTGCAATTAATCTCCTGTAGGAATGCTCAAGAGACGTATAAGGGAGTCAATGTAACGAAGTCGTTGAGCTGGGTTGGTAAAGCAGGGGCGCCGTCACGTCAAGAAGTAATGTATAGGATAAACTAAGCTATCTAAGGAATGTACGCCTACTTATATAGACCTTCGTAAGGTGGGAGTCCTTTGGATCCCCAAGGGTTCCTCAGACTAACTACTAAGGATCAGTGGTATCTTTACGGATATCACACACAGAAGGATGAGCCATAAAGGCAGGTAAATACAGCTATAAAGGAGCTTCAGTGCTTAATTAATTAAGGGATATCACCCTCTAGCTTAGGGGTATATATGCTTTCAAGGCTAGGATTCAATCCACCAGATTGGGTACCAATTATATAAGCCATTCCTGACAGGAACAGCTCAGCAAGGGTTTGGTTGCGTCGTAGGTCGGGACAGGGTACGTTTCCCGCGCGATGAGATAGTCATAGATACAGAAGCGATCTGGATCAAATAGTACCATGGTTATAGGTCATAATACTCAAGGAATTGAGAGCTGGCATCGTAATACACAAATAGATTCTCATTTATAAATCAAGAGCTAATAGGACAGTGTAGTATATTGAAATAGGAAGTAGAGGTCAGGTTTTCAACTGAAACCGAAAGTCAACGCGCGATCCGAATCATTTTGGACAATAGTGGTCGAAATCCGAAATCCAAGACGAAATCAGGTTGCAAGGGGTGTTATTCAACATCAAAAGCAGCTAGAATATTATAGTAAACGAGAAGAGATGGTACAGGACCTTCTTAGCCGAGGTCTGTTCCTATTGCTATAAACCAGCAAAAATATATGCAGGTCAGGTCTCAACTGGGAATGCTAGATCAACGACTGGCTCCAACAGCGGAAGGGTGGAAGTAATAACAGGTTCGGGAGTGCGAACTGCCCTAATGACGTGGTTGGTGAGAACCCGAGAGCGGAATCCAGATTCACAGTACGTGAAGTAATACTATACATGAAAATTAGACTCATAGTTGCTCTTTAATGTGGGTGAGAATGACACTTACAACCCACATACGACGGAAGGCTTCGACATCAGCCTTGGTGGCGTCTGGATGCCTTCCTACAAAGTCTGCCTTGATGGTGTTCCAGTTCTGGAGAAAGTTTTCTCTCCAAGCCATTAAGGTCCTTATATAATGCGGTCCAATACTTTGGAGGGAGTCGACCTCGAGCGATCCCTTAGACCCAGCATGTAAGGAGCGAAGGAACACATGAGTCGAACAGAGATAGCCACCGGGGAAAATGTAACGGTCAGTGAATGTTGTAATCCCGGGTTTGTTATCGTGCATCTATGGCATGTTAGCTAACAAGCCTCGCATAAACCCCAACTTGTAGGAACAAGTAAACACACTAAGTTATTCGTGGTGATTGCTTGCATGACCAAAACACCTCCATCTGGTTTCAGCAGCCGAGATATCGTTCCAAAGAAGCTGTTCATATATTTTGCTCCTACGTGCTCCACCATCTCGACGGAGACAATGCGGTCATATCCGCCTTTAACGGATGGGGCATTTCGGTAGTCGCAAAGAAGGATTGTTATCCTATCCTCAAGGCCAGCAGCCTTAATTCTCTTCTCGGCCAATGCCTTCTGCTCGGACGCAAGAGTAATCCCAGTGACACGACAGCCTGTAAGCCGGACGGCTTCCATTGCTAGGTGACCCCAACCACAGCCAATATCTAAGATGTGATCCGTGGCCGAGATTTGGGCTTTGTGGAGAATGTTGTGGACGCTGCGGACTTGTGCAGTCTCGAGGGATTCGTTAGGATTGTTAGACCAGACTGCATTCGAGTAGTTCATATCTGGCGATAAGAACGCCGAGAAGAGCTCGTTTGACGTATCGTAGTGGAACGTAATATTGAGCCGGGAATGAGTGATATTATTCGTTGGAAGGAATAACATGTGCCGGAGTCGAGGAATGATATTAAACACATTGCTACCAAAGCCTAGTCGGCCCCGGTTACGAAGGTAGAGCTATTGAATAATGCTTAGCTTGTAGTTCTCTAATAAGACAAGACACTTACACAGAACAAGCTAAGGAGGTCATCACATTCAACTTCTTGCGACATGTAAGCTTCAGCGAAGCCCTGTGGGAGTTTAGCGTTAGAGATATAAAAACAATCCAAGTCTTTCAAAGTCTTCATTTTATGTAGAAGGCCAGATGGTTAACAGAACTTTGATGGATCATACCAAATCAAAACCCTGACAAATTCGTGTCCACGCATTAGGGTTCAAGATGACAATTGAAACGTTCCTATCGTCGGATTCCGGCCCAACCACCAATGTTTTCCCTTCTTTTCCTTGATCCTGAGATGTGACAGTTAGTCGTCCATGCTCAAGGCGACTCAATGTTTGCAGAACAAATCTGCGAGCATAGATCTGGAGAAAGGAGTTCCACATTTCGGGTGACCGGCAACGGAGGAGTCTGGTAGAGAGCAGTTGTCTGTTGTCTTTCCTGCGGGCTATGAATGACGAGGGCCATGATAATCTAACCGGCGTATGGTATAGTTATAGCTACGTAACCCAGAGAATTCTATTGCTTATATCATCTTTGCATGTAAATCTTCCCGCTAGCTAAGTTGATGGACGATCTTCTACAATTGCGGTATTGGAGGAATCGGGCCGTATACTTCCATCACACCGCCATTAAAAAAAAAAAGAAGATCTATGCCCTTGCTCTTATTTAGCAGGTCTTACCAATTAGATGGATAAGATATTTCTCAAGCGAGAAACAGCGTGCGAAATTTGTTCACCTTTGATAGTAAGTACAGGCAATAACTAGCGTGTTTATGTCTATCTATCTTAAATAGCAAAGCGAGACGATAGGGGTCGACGAATACTCCATACTCTGTCGGCTTGTATCGAGATTTTCTTTTCTGGGTAGTCTAACGTTGAATCACTTGGCGACGAAACTCACTCATGAGTAGCATACATAACCCAGCAATTGATCATGTGATGTTTTATGATATTGCGTACCATAATCGCCTCGATGACGGGCGTCGCCTGAAATTACAATCGTATATATATTTAACTAGAGTTCATGTGGAAGGTGAGAGAAAGGTTCCCTGGGCAAATAAATCCTTTAACCCATTAACGGCTATGGACATGACCACAAAGGTGTTGTGGATAATATCGTCTGCAGTAGTTTAGAGTGGTGCCGACAGAGGGCTTCATCTTGAACACGGAAGCCGAGGATGAGTAGCAAATTACTTTTGGTCGACATTATGGTATCGACAGGGCCATGCAGTAGCGCTTTCGGAGAGAAAGAAATTTTAACTATGGAACGACCGCCAGGACCTCCACTTGCTGCACACGCTTGAGGCGTGTCGCTACATTCCGGGTCTGGGCAACGGAGTTTAAGTTACCCTTGACTAACTAGGCGTGATGATTGACAAGCAACGCACTAACCATTTCTAGGCTACGGTATGGTAGCCTAGCTAAATACATCTTCAGACTTTATGCTGGTTACAGCTCAAGCTTCGACGGAGTCTGGACGCGGTTACATAATAGTGGTAAAGCGTACCGATGGAGGCATCGCGAGGCGATTCTCACAAGCTGTCATCGGCTCGGCTACCTATTGCAAGGTCTCCAGCAGTGCCTTGTCAAGGAAAGAGCCTTTGTCTTTTTTTTTTTTTTCTTTTTTTTTTAGGAATCCCGAACCGAAATTTCCGTTTCAAGTCCCATGGCTCTGGTGACTGTTGAGGATTATGCAGCACGATGCCTGTTAGGAAGAATTTTTGTAGCCATACCCTGAACTTGGAATACAATCATACTTGCATATATTCCCAAAACCAAACCAACCTTTGGCTTTCAGGATTGGCTCTCACCTCTATGAAATACTTTTCAAGCACAACTCAAATATACTATTATCGACCGCCTCCGAAGTATAACCTTTTCCTGCGTTTTCACTCGTCTTCGCAAGTTGCTCAAGCTCAGGGCGCTACTCATAGCACCTTTCTCATGCGCCGAAGCCAAATGCAGACCGAGGAGCCTCTGGTATCGACCTCGATTTCGACGACCAGTGTAGCAGATCGCCGTGGCGCAATCCTTGTTTCTTATCATGAGATCCCCCATTGGTATCAAGATAACGATTTCGTCCTTTCCGGATACCGACCGGAGTCAAACTCGATACGTAAATGCTTAGAAAGCTGGTTTTACAGTCATAATGAGACGATAAATATATATTCTCATCTTCTGCCCGCGATTTTATTTCTGGTCGCTGAAAGCCTCACGTCTCATTATTTCAGACTCTACTACCCTAATGGCACACTCGGAGACCGTCTCGTATTTATATTCTTCCTCCTATCCGCCACAGTATGCCTGGGAATGTCTGCGGCGTACCACACCCTCATGAATCACTCCGTTCAGATCTCTCGCCTGTGGCTGAGGTTTGATTTTATAGGAATTGTGATCCTTACCCTCGGAGCCTTCGTTTCTGGCACCAGAATGGTATTTTACTGCGAGCCAGCGCTACAAAAGATGTACTGGACAATGGTATGCATGCTCAAATTCATGCTGAACATGATAGCTAACATAAATTACAAAGATTCTCGTGTTCGGGTCTGCGACAATCGTCACCCTGATGAACCCGAAGTTTCAAGGGACGGGACGAAGAAATTTTAGAGTCCGCATATTTGTTAGCATCGGTCTGTTGGGGTTCGTACCTCTCATCCATGGAATTGTGATGTTTGGTACTGCGCAAATGGTGAAGCAGTCTGGGATTCTATACTACCTATGTGGAGGGCTTTTACAAGTCATGGGGGCTGTTTCATATTCTGTTCGTAGTGAAGATAGGCCCAGAGAATCATTCAAATGCTAACTATGTTCAGATGAGACTTCCGGAGACTTTCAAGCCCGGTAGATTTGATATTTATGGACACTCTCACCAGATATTCCATGTTTTTGTGGTCCTTGGGACGACTGTTCACTTGGCCGGAATTCTAACCGCCTTTGATTATAATTATCAATATCGAATATGCACGTTACCTTAAGGCAGGTTTCTGAGCAGTCTTTACAACTCTCACTCTGTCCCTTACATCCTATCTTAAAATAACAGATGGAATACCGGGCAATTTATAGAGATCAGTTATGCTTTCCAAGACACTTCGATGTTTATTTGGGGTTATGCAGTAGCTATAGTCTTCAAATACATGTGTCTATTAGTATCCTTTAAACATTTAACTTAAGAAGCCTTTTTAGATCAAATTGAGCGCCTTGAAGCAAGTCTGTATGAATCAGCAGCGACATTTAAGCGCTTGGTTCAATACAGCTTTGAGCAATGTTTTCGTGATTCTGAGGAGGTCAACAAAGACCTCGACCATTTCCCTCGACATCACAACCATACACGGCTCGCTCTTCCTCATCACTCAAGAAACTGCTACTGACTGGTATTTTGATCGCGTTAATGGGAGATGGGCAATAGAGGATAACAAATCCGATAACTTAGACTCAAGAAACATATTTACGTAACAGCATTTAATCACCGTAGGCGCAGCTTGCTGGGGCCTTGTGCTGTCGGCATGAAGAGCCTGTGCTGACGGCGGGGAAGCTATTATGTCTTGGGTTAGATTATAACACTACAGTCTAGAAATAGCTAGTACAGCTGAGTGGATTATTCAGGCGACGAGATTTTCGTACAATATGCGCCAGAATATGACCGTAGACTCCTTGGTCGGGTCCTCCCTATTGCTGAACAAGCGCAAAAGAATAATCGATTCCCTTTGGACAAATCGCAAGGGCATGGTTTCAAAGCTGTCGTGCATGGCAGATAACAGTGAGCAATACAATAAAGCACAAATTCTAATACAACGGATGAACCTGTCCATCACTTATTTCTCTCTTTGGAGCTGCAACAAGCCAATATGGTTGCAGATATGGAAGTTGGCTTTGCACAACTTCAATCGAAGCTACCAGCAAGACTAAGCTTTACCTTCAACTCTGGCAACGGTGAATCGATGCAGGACTTGTTGATCGTATATTTAAGTGCGATTGATACTCCTAAGAAACTGTGGATACCAACCATGGCGTCCTTCACAACGATGAGAAACCAACAAGACTGGCCGCCCATGATGGCTTATGATCGGTTTGGAATCCCCCCGAGTGACAACGATCCTCATGACGCAGGCAAAACTACAGAGTATTGGCATGATATTCCAGAAACAGTCCGGTGTCTACGCGAGCTTATCATATACATGACTGAGACACGTCTTCAAAAGCGAAAACTCCCGCAACTTATCCTTGTGGGTAATTCTATGGGTTGTGCAATTGCACGCCTGTACGCCAGCACGTATCCGGGTACTGTGAGCGGCCTTCTCTTATTGGATCCACCACCGTTGATTTCTGGAGGAAGTCGATCCTTCATGCCGGACACCAAGTCGCTTGATTTCAACGCCGCCGACTTACCAGAGGGAATTACTACTGAGATGATAGACAGAGCCCACGAAAATTTTCTTCGAAGTAGATTTCACCACGGAAGTATCAACAAAGAGGGCCTAAATTGGCGAGAATTATCCACACAAATCCGTCCAGATTCACCTCGATTGCAAGGTCCTGGTGGTGTGGGTCCTGTGATAACCATTTTGCGACATGAGCCGAACGTGTTTGCGAAACAGTTTTTAAAAGTAAGTTTCTTGGTTATCTCCTGAACTAGATCCGTGCTGATGCCACCAAGACTACTGGGACCCCCCTCGCCATAACACGAACATATCACGAACCTGTGTGGGAGCGAGCATCTCAATTCTTTGCGCAAGCTACTCGCGAAGGCAGGTGTAAAGGACCGATAGTTGTTCCGAGATCGGGTCATTTCATTCCCATGGATACACCAGATGTTATTTCTGTGGAGTTATGCGAGCTTTTAGACCGCGTACGGCAGTCTGGTAATACATGCAAAATCTAAAGTAATACTGCTATATCTGATGAAGATAATACTCTGGTTGACTATCGTCTTCATTCATTGACTCTTCTATACTCATAGACTTCAAACGGGCCAGGTCCCAAAATTCAACATGCCGCAGATCATTTAGAAGCTGTAACATAGTGCCAGAAGTAGGTGGTGACTGGGGAGGTAACTGTAATACCACTTGCACCACGTACCTGTAGTTTGTGTAAATCTCTAATACACGCTGCGCGTACGTGCCCAACAAAGCAGGTTTCTAATTAGGGTAGTTTATTAAAATTTTCTTAATAACGTTTGTTTTACTACAATTACATTACCAAGTAGCCCCTGCGGTAGACGTTGGTAGGAAGATGAGAACACACAAACAAGACACTAAGCACAGCGGAAGGCAAGCGTTTAAGATGTTAAATTCCAACGACCTTTGCATTTGCACGAAGATTAGGGACACCCTCCAGGAAAAACCTAATCAAGGTATACTAGACTACTCAACATGAAAATTTGCAACCGCATCTTAGTACTATTCTTTAGGCTAAACCCCGCTTCCTCTAATCGTCTGTCATCTCGTTTACACCAGTATTGTTGCAGAGGTCAGGCAGCAATATATTATGAATTAAGAGCACTGAATCAACCAAATAACTAAGGGTTACAGAGGTGCGTAGTCCCTAATATATAGACCCAAAGCCCCTCTAGGCAGCCCTGATCGGCGCTGCCGATCAGCAGCCCTAGAGTCATACTTTAGGCTGTAAAGCCCTCTCATACTAGGCACGGTGCGTGCCTAGTAGGCTGCCCTCTGCTGCCTTATATCAGTAACAAGTATCTACCTATTGACAGCCGCCTTTCCTCACCTATGTAGTATATAAATATTGCACGCACTTAATAATTTCAGTCCACAACATCAAAAACTTTCGGACATTTAGCATGCAAAGGCTGGGCCTTCTCTTTACGTTCATTTTTGGTGTTTACTACCCTTACATCGTTTACTACCGAATACCTTTGGGGTTACTTACGTCCTATTATTTAAATTGGTCGCATGACTCGCACTTGAAGCAATGTCACCAAGAGTCAATATCGGTCTTGGTCTAGCGAAGGCATTGAGAACCAAGTCGGGCTATCATAACGAACCGAGAAAAGACGGCATCACTAAAGAAGAATCCGTCTTCTCCTCTACGACTACAGACAAATACTCTGAGGAGGAGCCAACCGTATGGGGATGGATTCATTCCATCACTCGTACGAGATGCGAAATCCTGGACTCACGTCCTCCCAATATTCGACGGGAGTGAACTTGTAGTCAGCAGTTACAATAGCATGTATCAGGTCCACTTCCGAATCTTGGTCAAAAGGCTTGTAGCTGCACAGCAAGGAGTATGTGATGACACCAATTGCCCACATGTCAACGGGCTTGCCATACCCAATCCTCCTAAGCGTCTCAGGTGCCATATAACAAGTCGTGCCACAGGGGGTGTGGTTAGGATGTCAAACTCGTCGATAATACTCAGACCAAAATCAGCGACTACCAAGTTGGCATTGGATTCAAGTGTGTAGAAGAGCAGATTCTCGGGCTTTAGATCACGATGTACAACACCGTGGTCGTGGAGATATCCTACAGCAGATAAGGTTGCACGAATCAGGTCTGCAGCATCAGTTTCGTAGTACGACCCTCTTTGACAGATGCGATCTAAGAGCTGTCCGCCGAGTGCAAGGTCTGTAATGATGTAGATGCTATCAAAGGTTTCGAAATGATCGAATAATGTAAGAATGTTTTTATAACCTTTAGAAATGCGTTCTAAGATTGCAATCTCCTTGTGGGCCTGCTTTGTACGGTTAGGTATTTCAGTACTTTATAGTCAACAGGTAGTCTGGGGTTGAGAACTACCTTGTCTTCTTTGCCAACTCGGTTCCGGTTGATGATCTTCGCGGCATAATAGCGACCGGTATCAATGCGCAGACATTCCTTCACTACGGCGAAACTGCGGCTCACACCAGGCCCGCCTCACCGCAAAGAGGGTGGTGCGCCTGGTTGGCTCCGCCGCGTCAAACCTGGCGCTGTCGGCCCGGCCTGAGAGTCTCAAGAGGGCCGCCATCGAGGCGTCGCGGAGAGAGGAAGAGTCGACGAAGCGGCGGTGCATTGACTTCGTGTGTCCAGTGCCGTTCAAGAAGATCCCTACGCTCATCGAGCAGGGTTTTGAGAAGCTGGAAGGCTTATTCGGTGCCGGCAAAGGGGATGAGAGGGTGCTGCACCACTACAACCACGCGAGGATCGTGCTAGGAGTGCCTCGAGCACCCCATTTGTGACCTGATGCTGATGATAGTGCTCACGCATAAAATCTAATTAAAAAAGTTCTAAGATATTGAAGAATAAATCTACTAAATCGCCAACTAAGGAAGTTGACGACGTGACAAAGTTACCCGAATTAAAAAGGTCGAGTGTTGCACTAGTTGTTTCGCTCCAAGCAATTGAATCAGCAGAGGATAAGACACCCGAAGTTAGAGATAGTATCTCCGTTGGAGTGTTCAGTGGAATTGTGATAATGCGTGTAATGTCAACAGTAGTAGGACCGAGGGCGAACTTCAAAAAGTTAAATTCCTCTCCTACTCTCTTTACTTTTGACTTCGCCTCCGCTCTGATCAAATCAGGCAAATATTGCCAAGCTGGCCCGTCGGTAAGATACCAACCTCTGTGAGTGAAGTGATGGCCGTCTGTAAGTGCGTGTACAGTCCCAGCGATTGCAGTGCTATTCAGCTCTGCCGTACCAATAGTCACGCCATTGAACGTCACTGGCGCGCTAGCATTTAGCCTTTGTAGTTCTTTGCCACCTGCGATATAGTGGTACTCCGGAGCCACGGGGGAGCAAATGGCCAGACCGAGATGGAGAAGTATTAGTATCTGAGACAGCATCTAGAAATTCTATCAGGTCGTATATCTTGGGGTCATGTATGAGCCAAACCTTTCTGCTTAATTTCTCAGTACCAGTTGAAAAATGTGTGGTTTGTGTTTTAAAAATGGGTTTAAATATTTCAAATACAATGATGCTTGCTAATGCTTCAGATGGACTTCTAGCGGTGGAGGCACGAACCTTATATATCGTACATTCCTATAACCCTCAGACTCTTAGTCATAATTCAAGTTTGATTATAGATCAACTCACTTATAAAATATGTTATTCTAATATAGCGTTTACGGCAGTTTAGTCTAATCGGGCCTTTTATAGCAGGTAGTTAATTTACGTACGCATAAAGAAAATGAGGGGTCAAAGCGACGGAGCGGACTAAAGTAGACATTGCATTTCCGTAATTGTAAAACCATGAGAGTGCTAATCTCAGAATCCTCTTAGCGCAATGTTTGATGACAGTTGAATTGGCGGGGAAAATAAGCAGACTAGAACAGGCTAGGCAAGCACACATCATACTTATTTCCATAAATGGGCATTGCAGACAAATTTTAGGGTCGAGATGAGTTATAACGTGGGGGATATATGGAAGCCTAGGCTCTCTCTTAAGGATCAATAAGTTGGTACGCTATATAAAGCAGGGGTATACTACTATCCACACCTTAAACAAAGGTTGCCTCTCCACTTTAGATCCTTCGAACCGCTTAACTCGACGAGTATAAAACGAAGGATTTTTGCCCTATGCATCCAATTGGAGCTTACGCAATCCTTCAAGATATACTCTTATAAGTTAAGCAACATTAGGGCGAAGAGTGGAGAGGTAACCTTTATTCAAAAGGGGGGGGGGGGGGTGGGTATGAGTCATTTTCGTAGTTCATTTGTACAGTAAGCGCTAGTAAGCTACTGTATAGCAGGCAGATTATACTAGGGAGCTAGTAGTAAGACGTCTAAACAAAAGACATAAAAGGCCGCTCCAAGCTCTCAGCACAGCTCTTATTACACAGCTCTTATTAAAGTCATTATTCCGGATATACTTACCCTCTATTAAGCAGCGAGACAAAATTTCTACTTACGAATTTACGTGTTTAGACTTTCCTAAGATGCGTTCATCCTTGATCTTCGCCTTGCTATCGCTGGCTCTTGGTGTTGTCTCTATCCCACAAGGCCCTGGAACTTGCGAGCCCCGAGACCCTCAAATCTGCATTGTCCAAGGACAGACTTTGGAATGCTCAAGTGGCGAATGCGTTACTGGCTGCTCGTCCTTTGTTGATCCAACCTTTGGCGATTTTGTGAGCTGCTTCTGTAAGTCTTGACTCACCTATTTTATACTTGGCGTAGCTTCTCATTACTTACAGAACCATGTCCCGCCGCAAGCTTCCCTCGTCCTTGGAGGTACCCTAGGAGTGGATTTTAGTGAAACTTTAGGGAGAGCTATTATAAGATAACTTTTCTGAATTTGATTCTGCCACGTCTAACATAGCGTGCTATATTTAACGATTCCAATAGTGACCGTGAAGTTCTGTAGATTGTTGAGACTCAACAAGTCACTCGTTACTAGATGTCGTAACAGTGCCCGCTATTGAATTTTTAGATGTATAGTCATATCTACATGATAGTTATAACGCGATGTTGTTAATTACGCTAGCGATGCTATGTATTCACCAACAGGATATGGAAACCCCTTTAGATGTTTCCCCCCCGTTCTTTCCCAACGTTTGTGTGGTCATATTATCGTACAGCAAGCTTACGCGTCCAGAACACGCTTACATCGCAATGTCGGCCATGAAGGCAATTGGTCTGTCTGTCTGGAAGGGGACATGGAAGACTGGCTCCGGAACAATCTCAACTACTAGCGATACTTTCAAGAACGCACCCTACAGTTTCTCCAGCCGATTCAATGGCACACCTGGTGCTAGCCCTGAAGAGCTGCTAGCAGCTGCGCAGGCGGGCTGTTTTAACCAGGCATTTGCAAACAATTTTGGGATGATAGGATTCGAGGCCGAAAAGATCGACACTTCAGTAACTGTGGAACTGGGCTATGGCTCCGACGGCCACCCTTCAATCCTCTCGGTTTCAATAGCATCGAATGCGAAAGTACCGGGCATCTCGAAAGAGCGATTTGATTACTGCGCCGAACGAGCTCGGACACATTGTACCATTGCAGCTCTTCTGAAGATCGGCCCAAAGTTAATTGCAACATTAGTTGAATAGATGAGCGGGACATCAGACAGGAATTGCGTTGAATCCGGATTATTATTACCGATATACAGCTTAGCTAGATGCATGAAAATTTAGTTCGCATAAATACACTTTTTTCGAGCTCTTGTGGGTGTATTCTCGTCCTGTAGAGGTTTTAGCTAAACACTACAACCACGATCTCTGTAACTATATTAATCAGTACAACTACATAAGTACAGTCATTACAGCGGGACCTATTCACGGAATCACGGGCAGTGGGGTACAGGAAGACCGGGTGCTTGCCATAAACACATTATCGCCGATATATGCTAGTCAGCCGCTCCTGTCCGACGCCCATACGGAAACAGTTAAATTCGTGGTTACAGGTTCTAGCGAAAATCAACTTGACTTATCGAATTTCTCTCGAAAGTATATGTCTAGAAACTCTTGAAGTCGACTAGTTTCAATGCGCTATGAGCAATAATAAAGCCTCGCCTATTCGATCATATTTATGAATCAATCTCTATATTACCCACTCTAGGCTGGCTATATGTCGATACTTAGTTGACACCAGTCGTTGATAAAGTATCGGGGACGTTGGGTATGTATTCTCCACTGGATGGAATGATCTATCTGAGGACGAAGAAATTAGGAACAAGCTCAAGCATCGGGACAAGACGATTGGTCTCGACATTACTCCGATGCCAGCTCGAGGCCGGACATCGGAAATTATTGCGATGCTGAGACCAGTATGGCACCGTCTCGGGCTGGACGGAAAACTATCGATTGCAATAATCAAAGGGTCACTTCCACCGGTTATTGGCGTTGCGATGTATCAAGCTGACAGGATCGCCAACGCCGTTGGCACTCTAAATACACTTATTCCTATAATAGCGCTCTGTACGCCATACACATCTCCCAGAGCAGAACTCTTGCAGGCATTGTTCTTTAATGTCCTCACAACTTGCATCGCTTGTGGCATGTCGTTTTTGGGCCTATATGCCTGCCTCGAAGCTAGGCATCATACGGAACAGGAGCCGGCGAAGGATAGGTATAACAGCTCAGCTAGTGCTGTCTGTGCCATATTCTTGTTTGTCAATATTTATATCATTAACGCATTGAGGGCGCGATTTCCATTTTTGCTCTATCCTGCTCTATGCTATAGCACGTTTATTGGCATCGGCTTCACGACATTTCACATCGACACCACGATGGCATCAGGCGAGCTCCTAATTTGGAAAATGATGAAAGCGTACTTTATTGGTTTCGGACTAGCAGCAGCAGTTGGGCTGCTTGTTTCGCCTATTACAAGTAGGACTGTTCTCTTCCAGCAGCAGATTAGACTCTTGGAGACACTAAAACTCTCGAGCAACTCCAAAGCTCGAATGCGATACCCAGAAAACGATGCAAAGTCGGTTGTGCATAGTGAGGAGCAAAGTCAAAATGGCCCTCTTTCGGGCAACGCATCGGCTGCGGCACTAACGGAATCTCTTTTCTCCACCTTCGCTACCATTCTCGGTAGCATCTCTTCTGCACAGAGCGAGATTGCCTGGGGAAAGCTCCGTGCTAATGATCTGGCCGAAGCAACTGAGCTACTTCGAGCAGTTCTGGTGCCATCTCTGGCTCTTACCAACTTGGAAGAGGCATTAGGGATCTTTGATACTTCTGCTAAGAACGAGCCTTCTCCTCGCCACATAAATAACGAAAGGGTAGAAGAGAACCAAAGGTCAAGCACGGTCCACAAGAATGGGAGAGACGCTATGGATGACGTTGGCCCATGGAATAGACTATTACTCTGTGCGACTTGGGATGGCCCAAGCCAGTCCGATAGGTTGTGATCTCGAGGCAGCACATCAGGGAGGCTCATGCAGCCAATCCAATGCTGCAGAAGACCTCTATTTACAGCTTTCTAAGTTTCACGGCACGAGGGAGTCGCGACTGCCACTGCATCCGAATTCACCGGCGTTAAGAGGGCACAAACACGAGGCGGGTAATCCCAGTGGAGATTTTCGCAATCACCCTCCTCGTTTTAATCGTCATCATTTATATATGGCAATATACGTAGACCAGCTCATATTTTTCCAAGGCAGTGCTGTCCTAGACCTGGTAAAATTTGCAGACAATAAGGTAGCTGACGGGACAATGGGACGACCCCGCCTTATAATGCCATCGATTCTTCACCTCCGAGCCTCGCATATCCATCCGCATTCGCGACAAGCCTCTCACTCCGATCACAGGTCACAGCACAATGGAAATGCATACTGGTCACCCGGGAGAAGTGCCAGCCAATGGACACATTCACTGGAAAGAGATATCGAGCACCTCTCGCCCACGAACGCTTGGGAGTATTATAGCGACTACATCCGTAAATTGGAGAAATTGTTTCATTCACCAGCCTCGGTTTACGGCCTACGTGTAGCGTGCGCGTGTCTGTCGGTGGGAATAATAGCATTCCTTCACTCATCAATGATGTTCTTCCAGCAGCAAAGGCTATCTTGGATTTTCCTATTCATTGCAATTTCCTCAAGCTGGACTAGCGGCCAGTCCACATCAAGTCTCATAATCCGCCTGGTGTGTAAGTCAACAAGAGAAGGTGTGGCTCGTATTGATATCGATAGGTCGGAACACTCATTGCGACAGCTAGCAGCCTCATCATGTGGTATATTGTTAACGGCAACACCGTTGGAGTACTAGTCTTCATGACTTTCTTCACGGTTGGAGAATTCTACTTCATCCTTAAATTCCCAAAATATCTTGTAGCATTCATTACAGCGTACGTATGGTTATACTTATCGTTGATGTTTATTATTGACTGTCGGTAGGATGGTGACACAGGTTCTGATTGTTGGATATGGGCTACAAGTGAATAAGATCGGTATCGCAGCATCTGAACTAACGCTCCAATTATACAAACCCACGTACATACTGGCACCATACAGGCTAGCTACCACTGCGGCGGGCGCATTGATAACATTTGTCTGGACAATATTCCCATACCCTGTGACAGACCGAACACAACTGCGACACGATCTTGGAAATTCCATGTACGTGCTTGCCAAGTATTATGCCTGCGTCTATGCTCAGATAGTAGCACGACTTGAAGGGACAGAAGGAGATCCAGCTTCATATAATAGCATCGGAAGCGAGCTTGCTCGATCTGAAAGAGTCCTGTTCGGCGAAGTTCTGGCATTGCTCCAGAGCATCAGAGCCGACTCAATGTTTACCGCATATGAGATTACTTTAGGCGGCAAATTTCCTCATGCGACGTTTGAGTCCATTGTTAAAGGAACGCGGAATCTGTTGGGCCACTTCGCATTAATGTCGTAAGATAACTTCTCCTACCGCAATGCCTTTTAAACCCACCACTGACAAAGTGAAGTCACCTCAGTCAAAAGCTACCCCGAAAGTCCAGCATCGGATGGTTTCAGAACCTTGCGAAGCTCCTAGATGAGATTAACCCTACTAGCCATGACATAACATCTATGCTCATCCTACTCTCGACTGCTATAAAGAATGGCAACCCGCTACCCCCATACCTGTATCCTCCAAAATTCTATAATATTGTTGATTCTATTGCTGCTATAGACTCGGGTATGTGATAGCAGTTATTCGTCAGTACGCCAAAATCTAATTGCATTAGATATCCTTTCCACGTCACACCTATTAGAGCCAGGTTATCCTGAATATATAGCCCTTCAAGTTGCAATAACTCTCGTCTCATCAGACCTCAAGGCTTTGATTCAGCAGGTAAAACAACTGGTAGGGGAAGTAGATTTTAGGTACGCATTATACACGCTACTATTTGTAGGTACAGAGCACTAACAACATTATCTAGATTTTACAAGCCGACTAATTAATAATGGCAGTGCGAATGGCATAATTAGATGTATATTGAAATATCCTTATTTCGCCTTCTTCTACCTAGACCAGCTGGGAGGTGCCCAAGGCTCACAACTTTTTTTCAGGGTGCTGTAGTAGTGGGTGGTGGCGTCAAAAAATGATATGACGCTCAAGCCGGCCGAACATATCCCGAACATATTCATTCCACTTACGGTACTATAAGCGGACTCTAAAACTCGCCCAAGAAAACGTGTCAGCACTCGCAGCACTCGCAGCCACCACGGCCATAGCATTATTTGCGTGCGATTAATTTTTACATGTAATTTGCCTCTCTTGTATTACTGCAACGGGTACGGGGCCAAGTGTCCGGAAGCGGGAACTGTTCGGAGCATTTGGTCAAGCAATGCTCTTAGCCTATATAGCTGTTTATATTCAACTACTGGCTCTCCAACATCAGATCTTCCTGTCAAATATTTCCCTGGATTCTTTTACTTTATTCCCCGTCGAAAATGGCTACCAAAGAAAGACTACTAAAGTTTCCCGTTATGCAGCACCGAAACCCTGACATAACAGAAGATGAATTTAATCGCCACTGGACTCAGAAGCACGCTGTAGTTGCAGCTGCGTGGCTTCAAAGAAATAACATCATCGGATACACGCAGGTATATTCTTCTCTGTATGTAGTGCTCGCAGCTGCTCACACAATTTCATTGTAGTATCATACCCCGCTTGCCACTCGCCAACTTGCTGCAGGATTCTCGGAGGCCATTGGCTAGAAGATGTCGGACTACGATGGGCATGTTGAGTTTCTAGTGCGCAGCGTAGGCGATCTGTACAAAGCTGTACAAGATCCAGATTACCCTGCAAAAGTAGCTCCGGACGAGAAATACCTTCTTGATCCATCCACATCTATGGTCACCGTAGGATGGGAGGAGGTATACGTGTTGGATAGCAAGCTGGTCAATCTTACAGAAGATGGAAAATCTGCCTATGAATAAGAACAACGCCAGGGCTTGACTATGTCTACAAAAGCTAACAAGGCAGCCAAGAGCCTCGCTAAATGTAACATGAATCGATGAACTTGTAATGGTGATCTATATCATGGTGACAACACGGAGAAAATCAACGCAGCAGTGCTGGCATGCGGTACTACTCGCGGTTCTTTACGACTAATTTTTCCCCAGTGAGATCATAGAAAGAGAAACTATTGGTTCGGTTTGTTATCTGCATTACTTGATATCCCTTTACCTATCTAGAATATCGATCTGGATCTTGTACAGCAGCAGATGTGCCTCAGAGATAAAGAATCAGATCATGGGCGAAGCCATGAGATCGGTGATACGCCCCTTGTATCATATTCCATGCATCCCTCCTGCCCGAAACCTAGTTAGTACACAGCCCTCTTTTTTGATTCGAAATGTGGCCGAAGTACTATTTACAAGCCTTAGTGCTCTGCATCCTGCTGGCGCTTGCCGCTGCTCCAGGTAGCTTTACGCACATTACCAATACGCCAGTAAGCTTCATTAGTATTAGACTAGATAAGCGTAACCTCACCCAGAGCGAGGCTCAGTCATATCCGCCTCTCCGGCTGCATTGAGGTGGGGTTTTCGAGCGGACTCGAGCGGACTGGGCCGCCGCTCCTTACATGAACAGGAACTCCGAAGCCATCGCCAACTTAGTGGGGTTATCTGGGGGACGACGCATTATCTAGCACTCGGTATCTCAAGTGCCAAAAGTGTTTCAACTGGTTAGTGCTCTGCAGAACACTCAATGGACCTGGCTCACATTTCTAGCATTTTTGGAAGAGGTTGCATCCATGAAACTATCATCATTCATTATAGTCAACGTATCGATATCATCGCTGTCGCGGCATGTATCATTAGCCGCAGCCATCGAAGCGCACTCTTTCGAATAACACATATATTGCGCGGTATACTGAGAGGACCTGGCTGGATCTCACCAGAGTTTGAATCGCTTTTCGTGCCCCAATTGCGAGCCGGCCGACTAGTTGATGAAGATGAACTACGAGAGGAGAGGGGCAAAATCAGATGTGGGAGGGCCTCTACTTATAGCTGTAGAGCAACAAATTCCGGCCTTGGATGTGCGGATCACAAATGGCCGGGCTGCAGAGGTACGTTACACTCTTAGATGGTAGGAGAACGCTCTTGCAGAAGGCCCTGCTGTTATCTGCAGTCAAGAGATGTTTGCGTTACATACGAGGATAGTTATATTTAGTGAGTGGAAGGCTACAAGAGGAAATCATTTTGCTTGTGCTAACAGGATTAACGTATATTATGGTTGCGCGTTATCAAGATCACCCCTAAAAGCGTGGACAATAGCGAAAAGAAATCTTGTCAAACTGTGAGTAACACTCATCGCCATATCGTGATCCCCTACCGGCTGGGTCAGTGCCACATAATTTTTCACACGTAGCCGGGTCTCCTCTGTGATAATTATTTCCGTACGGGCAGATGTATACCTTCCTAGTACGTAGGACTGGGTGATATTCCGCCTGTGTATCGGTCGACAATGTTTCCGTATAGGGTTGGCCGTCTCGTACACCGATGGTATATCTGACCTTCACTGCTGTAAGGTATCCCTTATTTTTCAACCAATTTTCTAATCGCGGAATCTGGAAAACCTCCGCTTCTCCCAGAGGAGCCAAGTACGGAGAGAAATCATGGCCTTTTTCGTTATCGTAAAAACACGGAAGGACACCGCGGCGAATGTAGCGCAAGATGTACACGAATAGTTCGGGATCGGCGTCGACAAGTATGCAGTGTTGCTAATAATATGACAATAAAGTAATATACGGCAATACATACCATATAATATGCATTTATCGATATTGTGCCAATACAATATGCATGCTGTTATATTGTGACAATACAATATACAGACATGTATATTAGCGATATATTGTCTATATTGATTTGACACGGTTCCGGAGTTGTTGATTTACTGTTGCTTCTTGGTGGACTTTGATCGTTGAACCGGCTGCAATACTCGGAGACTATCTATTCCATATTATTGCAGTATCCTCTTAAGACTTGAGTCTCCCCAATATAGCTCCATTGACGCCATTGACTTCCGTCACCAAAACGGTCCCAGTGTTGCATCCGTCCACTACGATGTCCGTCACACAGGCGTGCAATGTCGCCCTCGTCGCATTTGGTGGTATCGGGACCCGTTTATCATACGCCGTATCTCATTTATCTAGTTTTATACCATCCATTTCGTATTTGCCGGGGGATCGGAGATGTTTCTGAAGGTTTCCCGCTCGTCCTCGGCCTCGCGTATATAGCCCACAATCTTTTCATATGTAATTTCCACCCCCTTATCTAATTGTGCTCCAGGATAGAGGTCGCCTTGATCGTGGAGTAAATCGGGGATATATCAATCATCTCTTTCTCTTGATCTCCTTGAACGGGACAATTGGAGGCAAGTACTTCGATTAATAGGTAAAATCTCCTTAGATGAAAATATTGAGGACTTTCCTTAATCGATTTGATCGTCGATCGATATCCAATCCTGGCGTTCTGACGACCAGCCTGAAACGAGAGCATATTCATAGATGATCACAGCGAGCAAGTACCTCTACGACTAAGCATTTAAAGCATCGACGGTAAAAGGGCAAAAGGTCAAATAGAACTATGGCATCAAGACTAGTCTCATCAAAGTTGTCCTCTCCATTTTCATATATTGACGGGATCTTTCTTATATCTGTATGTCCCCCAGCGGTCCAGGACTTTTCTCTTGATTTCTTCCGGGTAAGATGAACGGAAAGAAGCCTCAACCCCTGGCATGTCCAAAGTCTCAAATTCCACAGGCAACATGCACAATCTGACAACCTTGGCTTGCGGATCGTGAGGGTTGGGGCCGTGGGTGGCGTATGGCACTAGATTATAGGTTGGGTAGTTGCCTACGAAGAAGAAGTCGCTGTCTTGTGGCTGGGCCTTGGTCGCTTCAGCCCAGACGACCTCATGCAGGTCACTGGGGTCGATGTTGTCGCCGACAATAAATATCTTTGGCACAAACCGACCGGGTTTAGAGCTGAAAACAATCTCCCCCACTTGGCGGCTGAATGTCTCAGGCGTGGTCTTCATCCCGACGTGTCACACAACATCAGTTTGAGTCCAGTTGAACCAATACCTTGTAAGTCTTAAGTGTGCTCATGGTTGAGAAGAAACTGCACTGTATTGGGAACGTCGGTCTCCAATTTCTCACAGTAAGCCTGGTCCGCAAGTCCGTTGCTGTTACAGTTAGAGGACGCGATGCTTTAGTCGCACGGGATTGCTAACCTGACAAGCTAGACGCGAGTGAGCCGCAGAGGAGACAAAAATTACCGCCCTGCACTCACCTTCATCTCATTTTTGAAGTTGCTGTCCAACTTGTTTTCTGTGCATCGACTCAGCATGTCACGTTTCGACATTACCATTCTCTCACGACGCACCCTTGTCCAATCGAAAGAAGGCCGGTGTCCACCTGGGACGTCATTGTCAGCTCGTATACTTTTCGAGCATTTCAGAGACTTGGATTATCATACCTGCTAGCACCACGTTGTTCTCCATCTTTACCGGCCTCAATCAACGCGACTGTGGCAGCCTTACCCAGGCTTTTGGCGTTCTCCAAGAAGTTCAGCGTTGTCATACACCCCTAATCATCATCGCTTCAGTCATATTACTTTAGCCTCGATCCATCTCTACGTCAAACTCACAGCAAAGCCAGATCCGACCACGATAAAATTGTACTCTGTGGGGGCGCCTGAGGTGCTTGTTACGACTTGGCTAATGACTGACATAATGCGAGTTATTCTGGTTTGATTCTCTCTGATTCTATGGCTCAGATACATCGTCTCTCAAGGGCAAGCCAATGCGGCACAGTATATAAGGAGTGCTTGATCCTGGTCTCACAGTATCGAATACTGTCGGTGGCTACTAATGGCCACAGATTGCATAGGAAATCATTTTAACCGTTTATCCGGAAGTTGAGATTCCCACCTCTGCCGCAAAGCTTCCTGGTATGAAGAATTCAACACGGAACTAGCTCACTCGAACCATCTCCAAGAGAAGTGATACCATTCAAAGAACAATAGAACTAAAGCGCTTGGAGATGATGGCTCTGAAGATGGGGTGATCATCTTTCGCAAGAAATAGCTGGTCTGCACTTCTAGCCCCATAAAGCCACAAATGGACTGAGTATCAAAACCCTCACTTTCTTGATGCCCACCATCACGTTTTTGTAGACCCACATCTGACTCATCGAAGCGGCCGCAATTTTTCAGGGTCAAACCGATGTCCACTTTTCGAAAGAAAACAGATCTCTTGTCTACACCTCTAAATTCGGTTTACCGACTTCCAGCAGGGCATCACTTGCTCTCAACTCAGCAGGGAGTCCCGGTACTCGTGCGTCTCGAAGATACATATTAATTAATAGCTAAAACTGAGCAGGCCCCAATAGCAACCTATTTCCAACCAGCCCAGAAAACTGTGCTCCAATGGCAATATGTCTCCTACGGAGGCCGAAGTTTCTCGTGCAAGTTGTTAATTCTATACATTAACGACAGAATTTGCTAATACAAAACAGTGCTTAACTCTACAGTACTTAAAGGGGCCGATTATCTACTGTATGGCAAGGAAACGGATACAGAATGCGTCAGATGGATTCACATTCTTGGCTTCAACATTCAGTAACATTCTAACCTTAGTGACGACCAACATGACACCGTATTTGAACATGGATTTCTATTTTACTTCCACATTAGTTTCTTTCCCCTCATATAGAACTGAGCTCACTCAGACGTGATACCTCAGAACAGATCACCATGCTGGCCTTCTGCATGCCTCAAGAAGTGTGTGGCTGTACCCAAGAACGATGTGCAGCCTTCATAGGGACAATCAAAACCCTCGCCTACCGCAAGTTCAGTAAGATGCTGTGATCGGACATGCCTTTTCCAACTGTCACGCCGAGGAAATGTATAGTTCCTCTTACGCGGCCCTGCTTCCAGGTCACACTGGCAAAAAAGGCACCGAAACTCAGTGGTATCTTTCTCATCATCGGTGACGGGCAAGATATCTGCAAACGGGTCTTCTTCGTCAATGACATATACATCGGCCTTCAGACGCTTGCACGAATCGGAGAAGTCATCTACTTCTCGTAGCCGCTTGCTTGTCCTCGAAGCCTTAAACTGGTGCGGCGTCTCCTGTCGCGAACAGAGCCGCACCATGGCATCTACAACTTGGATGCGCGCTTCGGACAGTTCCTGCAGACTCATACCATCAAAAGATTGGAAGAGGAGCCGGACAACTGTAGCTCTCTCCTCAAGCTCGTACTTGATAGTGGATGGGTTCAGTAAGCACAATCGGAACTGATTAATGCGGTGGTTATTAACCATGACCTCATCAAGTCATTTTTTCTCGAATTGGATATGTCTTTTGATGAAGCAGCAAAACTTGTGTATTGTCTTGACTGGACACTAGCTGAAGATATGATCAAGCAAGGCAGAAGTATTATTATTGACTCTGTCTGTAATTATAATAAATTGATAAACGACGGAACTGTGCTTGCTTGAAAGTATAGCTACGATTACAAATATATTGAGTGCAAGATTAGTGATATCGATCTACTAGATGAAAGGCTACAAACCAGAACCTCGTTAAGAAGTCAGTGGACAGGTGTAGATCATCCTCCAGCAGGCGCTAGCGGTATTAGTCATAGCGCCGAAGATTCTTGTACACTCTTTAAGAAGTAGGGAAATCTATACTGTCCAGATAGCGATAGCGATATTATTGTCATAGATTTAGCAGTTAGCCTAGAAGAGTACCTAGCCTATATACTGAAGCAAATTGACCCTATAACAACTACTATAGTATCAAGTTAATAGATATATTTATATCATCACTAAAGTTATACAAAGCTATAGCTAGTAGATAGAATTTATCTAGATAGTTTTATCTATTAAAATAAGACTAGAAATTTTAAGGAATAGAAATAATAATACTTAGTAATAAATAAAATCATTGATATTATTAGATAAGGCTCTTTACTCTTAATAAATTAATATTAATAATCTTATAGACTTTTAATAGCTTATTAAAACTATTAAGATAAATTATATTAATAATATAAATAGAAATATAAGATATTGACTAGGGCTTCAAGCACATATGTCACGATGTCTCAGAAGTAGTGGCAATATATGCAATAGCATACGACTGTATAGTCGTAATGGCTTACGCATGTTGCTATATAAGCAGGTATATAATAAGCGTTGTGTTCTGTAGTCTAAACCCCTTAGTTGTCTCTGTATCACTTAAGTTATCCACTGCTTTCGGCATTCTGCTATGCCGAAAGCCTATAGTCAATATAACTGAGTTTCACCTTGATCCGACTATAACCTGTGCACCTATATTGCCTCTGTCTAAGAGGTTATGAGCCCGGCTGCCTTAGGTTAGTCGGAATCACTTAGATTCAACTCAAATCACTCGAATAGGCTTCGATCATGGCCAATCAAGGTTCCAGCTCGATGTTCCTCCCTAAGCCTATGTGCTTCCATGTCTTCATGGACATGTCCCTCGTCATCGTCCCATGCCTCCGTTTCCTCAAGTATCCTGTTTTGAAGCAAGCGCTCTGATAACTCCTTCAGCCCGTTCTCTGTAGGGTGCTCCGGAGTAATGCGATTGATAGAGATTAGGCTCTGGCTCTTATCCTGCCAGTAGAAGGACTTCAACCCCTCCATGTCAATCCACTCGCTCTCTTTCCGGCTGGACCAGAAGGGACTATTCAGTGCGAGCATTTGGAGCGCGTTTGAGAAGTTGGACTGCTTTGATGGAAATGTGGCAGGAATATCTTCTGGCAATCTCGCAACAAAAAGCCAAAGGAGATGGTGCTCATCGGTCACCCCGCCGCCCAAAGAAAAGTTCGCACTTTTGTATAAGGCGGAATGATGCTTGCACTCATGTGACGTCCACCTCCGCATTATTAAGGCCGGCTCAAATGGAGAAAAGATATTGAACCCTTCTTTTTGATCCTTCTCTCGGGCCTTCTGATCCTTCTCTCGTTCTTGATCCTTCTCTCGTTCTTCTTGGTCCTTCTCTTGGGATTTTCGATTCTCCACTGGGGTCGTAGTCTTGTCAGCTAGAAATGAAGGGCCTATGTCGATATCACCCCGGGAATGCCGAAGAGCGAGAACAATCTTATGGGTCGTCGGACGCTTCAGAGTATTCTTGTCCTCTCCGTATTTCGAAAATGCACCTATGTTGCCTAGCGTTGGATGTTGTTTGAAGTCAAACTGAAATCCATCTCCTATAATGACTGGATATACAGAGTTCAAATCGGTTCTGAATGAGTGAGCGCCAGTAGCTGCTGTCACGGAAACTATGAAACCTAAGTCGGCGTATGCTGGAACAGCAAGTATATCGTCGGGAAGATAGTCCGCGGCGGTCACCTCCAAGTCATCGTCTTCAAGATCCAGGTCTTGGAGACCTACGTGTTCGAGCAACCTGAGCCAAGTTGCAGAAGGGCTTGCCTTGGATCGCCTGTTTGTCGTAGTAGCCGAGGTCGCCCCCAGGGGACTTGGAGTTTTCTGATGGTGCTTCTTTAGGGCCCCTCTGAGCCACATTGCTACAGAGGTCACTTTAGACTGTTTGGTTGTGGCGGTAGCCGGGGTTATCTCTGGGCTGCTTAGGACCTGTTGGATCCTCCTCGATCTCATTACCGGAGTCTGAGCGATAGACAAAACATTAAAATCGTGCCAATTGGGCTGTTTGGTAGTCTTAGCCGCCCATTGCTTGCCAATTGTGCGGCTGCTCGATTTGCGACGTCCAGGGCCGGACACCAGATCAGCCTGGCAAATGAGAATCAGTGCAAATACGGCCGCGAGGAGACCAATAGGGACGGTAAATGCGAAGGTAATGGGGGCCCAGTCGAACTTGGAGTCTTGGGCATGGGCTTCGTCCTCGGTGAACTGGAGCAGAGCACGGAGGAGACAGTCGGTGGAATTTTCATTCTCGGGACAGGTGGTCGCCATTTTAAAGTTGAGCAAGTACAAAGATGAGGAAATTTCTCATATGTCTACAGCCTTGTGCGTTTGAATGACATGAAAAGGTCAAAGATAAGAATGGGATGTCAGGCTGGCAGTTATGCGAGTGACTCTTGGTAGCTTTCTTTAGTCAGCCATTTAGCTGTATGCTGTGCAACCATACTACTGTGACTTTATTGGCTAGAGGCAGCATACATGCTAAAGCAATATCACTGCTGGCGATGAGTGACTTGCAGCTAACCTTTCGATTGATTAGTGCGTAGAAATTCTGCTGTGTGGGTCCAGCCTTCCGACGTCGCCAACGACTGGATCTGTGCACTGTAGACATCCTAATACAGATTATAATCATGCGGACGACTAAGGTTACGGCAAATTCAATCTACTCAGAGGTATTTGCATACCAAGGCATCGATTTCGATCGCTTCGTCACACTAGCCTCAAAGAAAGCCACGAGTTCGCCGATTTGACATCTCGTAGATACCAAGATAGGGAAAAAAGATATCATATCAAATTGGCGATGCTAGTATGTGAGAATTTTCTAGGCAGTTCGCACTATTCCCTATTCTGTGATATATTTAGGAATCAACCGTACGAAAAGGTTAATTGTCCAGTGATTAGGTTTTGCATGGCTTACTGTAAATTATTATATCACCACTTGTGGGCTTACATTACACAACTTTGAGACGGCCAGGAAGGATACATTATTGCCCCAGGCGGGTGCGCAGACCAGAGCGCCACTCCTACCAATTAACTAGGATATCAACTGCCATTCAGCAGAGATATGAAAACGAGCTTTGTTGTGTACAGTCGTTTGCAAAATTGGCTTCCCCTTCGCCTCTGAATTTTAACTTGGCCGTGACTGGGATTTAAATATATTACGTGATTTTTATAATAAAATAGATGGACTAAATTGTAAATTATTCTTATTTATATTAAGCCCATGTACAAAGCTAAAATACAACCTACTACATGCTTTGAATATAAATGGAAATGGTGTAAATAGCTGCTTTTGTTGCAGAACGGGTGGACAAAAAATGACAGGACACCACCGATGCCCATTACTCAGCCACTATGGCAGCGGCTCCTGGAGGGCCAGCAGAGTGGCCAAGTAATGGGCATTGATAGTGTCTTGTCACTTTGTCCACTCCGTTCCGTATACAACCTTGGCTTTCCCTTAAATCCAACCTCCTGACCTCATCTTCTCCTCTGTCCACCCTTCCAACCTTTGCCTCTCCTTAACATCTCGCGCAATAGGATTTGGCTCATCCACTTCCGCTCTTTCGCTTAAGAACACCCCACTAATCTCCCCAGTGAAATCAGGACTAGCAGCTGCAAATATAATAGCCCTTACGGCACCATCACCTAAAGGTTTCATGATCCCAAGTAGGACTAAAAGGTTAGTTACCCATTTCTGCGACCAATGCAAAGCCTTCCGGTTGATCTGAGTATCGATAAATCCCGGGTGAAGAGAGGCTGACCAGATTTCCCCCTTCCCATCTTTGGAATTCCGACTTTCTGGGCCGTATTTGTCGTTCAAATTCTTTGCATGTAGGATATTCGCTAGCTTACTGAGTCCATAACGATTGAAGTTCCCGGCATTCTTTACTTCATCGACTTCGTATAGGATTTTCTTCGTTCCAAAAAGATTATTAGCGTTGCTAGCCACACAAACAATACGGACGGATCCTGGACCTTCATTGCGAGCTGTTGAGAGTAGGACAGGCATGAGATGATGTGCTAGTAACCAGTGGGCAATGTAATTGATCTGCATATGGATCTCGAAACCATCACCTGTTACTTCGTAAGGAAGACCCGCGACACCCGCATTCAGGATGAGCCCGTGAAGTTGGCTTTCTTTGGATACGAATGTTTTGGCGGCCGCGACGACGGTTTTGAGGGAATTGTGATCGATAGGTAGGAAATGCAAGTTGGCGGTTGGATATGTTCCTTTGATTTTGCTAATGGCTTCCGTCGCTTTCTCTTCAGATCTTGCTCCCAAGTAAACGCGTGCTCCATTGCCTGCCAGATGTAGGCATGTTAAGTATCCGATCCCTGTATTGCCCCCGGTAACGAGAAAGACTTTGCCTTTGAGAGATAGGAGAGATGATATTTGAAACATGTTTTTCGCTGGTTAAACTGGCAAACGGGATAGAAGTTGGGTTAAAGAGGCACAGGGCTGTGTAGGATAGTTGAATAGAAATATATTATGAATAGTCGAGTCGTTTGAAGATGGATTTGCAAAGTGGTTTGGACAGTTTGAAGGCAGCTGTAAAGTTTGGAGACATACCTACCTCCCTTACTTATAACGTAACGCCTAAGTTAACGTATTCTGTAGCCGTTATAGTATGAGATAATAATTTAGCAACTCAATTTCCGTTCCTCTGAGAAAGGAGTAAAGAAAGGACAAATCCAAAGGCTGCACTATCCCAAAGCTTAAAGAGGTAATTACTGTCATCAAGCCGGCCCAAATATTATTCCGCTTGGTGGAGGACGGCGGGGCATATCATCAAGCCGGCCCAGATATTATTCCGCTTGGTCATGAAAAGTGGGGCGCTTGATGACATTTATTACTTGTTTGGTACAAGTTTTCAATGGCGACTTAAAGATAGGTAGCTTCTCGTCATTTCATTCTCTTATCTACCTGACTCTCATTTTAATGGGACCCGAAGATATCCGCATATGTATCTTCGATAATCTACATTGCCTAGGTGCTTATGGAAACGCACTGGCAGGACGTTTCAACAAGTCTCGCTACGAAAGCGGAGCGGAGGAAACGGCAAAATCGCTTGAACCAGAGAGCGCTCAGACAGAGGAAAGCAAAGCAAGGCTTGCAGGAGAACAGAGCCACTTCAGAGATTCGCCCACATCAAGTTGGCCGATGGCGGGTTGAAGCATCGGATCCTCAACGTGCTGTACAATCCCCAAGTTCAGCCTTTGATGATCTCGGTCCTTCTCGTGCAGCCCGTTCAAAGACTTCAAAAGGTTTCGTTGAACAGACTGCCGTGGCCTCAGCAGTTCAATCTTCGAGCCTACTGGGACCAACGAGACCTCATTCGTCCGACTTAGTTCATTCACGCCTAAAATCTCCTTTTGATGACTCCCAGTCAACAATCCAACTAGAAGTTTTAGCCGCTATCCGCTATTTATTTACACGAGACAATGATCAGGTCACACCCTCCCAGTTATTATCTCTCTACTTTCCGCTCTCTTCCGATCACCTCCTTCCACTTATACAACACAATGCATTGCGTGCTCTCGCGAAGAACAGTTCTCTCCTCAATGAGACCACTTCTCTAATCAAACCGCCACCAGATGAAAGACCTCTCTTGGCCACCATTGATATCTGTGACAGCCTTGTTATTCTTCAACCACGTGTTGACCAACCCCCTCCTCCCGGTTCCTTACATCCTACGTATTCTCAGATGAAGAATCCCCATTTGTCCTGGCTGGATATGTTCCCTTCTCCTCGTTTGCGCGACAATTTTATCGAGTATCAAGAAATATTAGATGTTTGGGATCTTTGCTACGATTTATTTGGCGACTTGATCGGCAATTATACACATATATCACCAGCATCGGTTATGTCTGTTGCCTCTATGTCAATATCTATGGATGACACTGCTGAGGACTACTTGGATGATGTATCGGCAAGAAGATGCTGCCTAATTGTCTGGGGTGAACCTTGGAATGAAGAAAATTGGGAAATCACTCCTGGATTTTTGAGGAAGTGGGCATGGCTTCTAAAAGGATGCGAAACCCTGATAGAATCGAGCAACAGGTGGAGAGCAAAGAGAGGCGAGGCACCACTACAGCTTAAAGTGGACCTAGGCTTAGGAAATACAACGAGGGATGAAAGTACTTTTGCTTTAGAGGTTCGTCTTTGTATGCCTTTCCGGCACTTTGTATCTGCTAACTGTCACTACAGCATAAGGTCGTGGAAGATTGGCAGGACTCGCTTCTCGTTATCTTCTCAACTTCGTTTGCTCATGTCGCACCACATTCACACAAGCATAACCTTCAAGATATCACACAGCACCCCCAGAGATAGTACTTGAGGTTATTGTGTTCTGCATTAGGAGACTTGCAAAGGCAGCAACTAGGCCAGCTGTACTAGTACCGATAACTGCAACGCATTGTTTACCCATCACGTATCGCGTTCATTTACTAGAGTGAAGTAAATCTACCTCCACTAAAGATATCCGTATCTTCTTAAGCTCTTTAGCCACGAAGATCTGATCGCATAATGGTGAATTAATCAATGTCGACCAAGATTCGCAGACGGCTGATTATAGCTGGCCCATTGCCCATTACTGATGGTTGATGACTGATGATGCTTGGCTGATGGTTGGGTGATTGGACGACTGCTTTAAACACTACAATAGGCACTTTTGAAAAGGTCTGAAACATTCGTCAATCACGGAGTTAAGCATCCAACTTGGCCGATTAGCATCCAAGTTATCCAAAGCAATCTATATGATGCCGACATAGAAATTCGACTCATGCTACAAAATCCACTGGAGTGGATTGGAGTTTCAAGTGCTGGTACAGGATACTGTAACTTAGACAGAGAGAAGAAGCATACCTGCACATTACCCTTGAATTACGACATACTGAAATGACAAAGCGTAGCGTAGGAATAAACCTAAAAGTGGCTCCCAAATTTCACAAGAGATGCTGTTGTTTGTGGCGAACAGTTTCGAGAATTACGGTATATACCTGCCCCACATGATCATCAAATTTAGACTTTTTCCACCAAGTTCAATACAGTCAGATCAACTAAGTAATATCAACAGGATACCGACAGAATATATGTACTAGACACTGAGCAATATCTAATACTCAATACTGATGGCAAAATAAATTAAGATGGACTCAGAGATATTCCAATTTCCATGAATACCATGTGTTTTATATGGATTTCCAGTCTTTACCCAATCAGGCGTGTGCCTAATATTAGTCCGCAACCCTTGACGCCATGGAAGGCTGGAACGTCCCCGGGGAGGTGACGCATACGAGGAGCGTCTCATTGCTGACAACTGAATTCTGCCTGGAAGCTAAATTTAACAATATAAACATTACGAGTTTAAGCTACATATCTTATTTCTTGAAACCCGTTAAATGAGGCAACAATTCCTTGCGATTGTTTGGTGGGCTTAAGAGCGGGTGTAATGTGCGGAAATCGACAGGGTACAATCATGACCTCCTCTGACGGCGGCGACAACAATGCCGACAGCGAAGGCTACAAAATCAATTTCCTAATAGCGTGCTGATTTAGAGTCGTTCTGATCCTCCCTAGGGCTACGTGTCGAGTTCACAACTGACTTAATCGACAACATACTTCGGTCCCAAATTGACCGCCGCATCGCTCCTCTTCACATCGATCCTATCCCATTCGACACAATCCAAAATTCTTAGATTAATCGGCAATATCATCGGCCAGATCTCCTGCTTAGCATCTGGCCACAACACTGCAACCTCTTTCGGTGGAGACGTCTTCTCGATGCAGACTGAAATGCCGCATGTCCTGCAGAACATGTGTTTCTGCAACTTACGGCCAAACATGTAAGTTACTAGATTTTCGGGTGCGTTGTAGATGGATACTTGGGATAGGTGTGGGTAGATAAATGTTGTGCCATTCTGAGAGGTATTAGTTTGTATCAAGTCGATATGAATTGGAATGGGAACAGCGTTTGCGAAAGCTGGATATACCCGTATACAAATGCTACACTTGCATTCCTGTATATACTCTGATACTTCTGGGACAGGCTGTCCCTTAATGGGGAACGGCTTGGCCTTGACGGCGAGAGTCACGGCACCACAGTGACATGCTCCGGTATAGAGCTTGAGTCCCTCGATTTCGGGTGTTGGCTCGGAACCGGTAAACTTAGGGTGGAAATACGGAAGCTCAAGAGAACGGCTATCAAATCTATAACTTTGAGAATTGGAAGAAAGTATATCCGGCGGTGACGGGACTCACGACTGGCTCTCAAGTGTCCATATGTCCACGTTTCTCAGAGTCCTTGCCTGTATGTAGCAATCAGTACACGCCGGAATCCGAGAGAGTGGCACATACATTGATGGCAATATCTCGTATAGAAGACGCGCCGTATCTCACTCCCATGACGGTAGATCCGCATGTAGGGCAAAACTGTAAGCTATAAGGTGTATTGTAGGTCATTGACATAAATTGTTCCATACCTTTTGAGTAAGTTCGCACATCGCGGGTTTATACACCTGCAGAGAGCCTTCGCCCTTCTCGATAGTGAATTGAATTGCTGGAAAGACCCACTTGTGGCTCTTTTTGTGGCACATGTTGCAATTACATTCGTTGATGATCTTCAACCCAGGGATCTGGATGTTAAACTTGAAAGACCCACAATGGCAATTGCCATGGTAAGTCTTGATCTCAGAAGTTTCCTTAGACATAATGGGAGAGTTGGATAGTGGGAAGTGATATAATCGAACGAAGGGGTATAGTTATTCAATGAATTATAAAATATATTAGAGAACTAGTGCAGTGATCCTGCCTCTGCAAATAGGCAACGAACGACACGAGGCTTTTCGGCAAAAAACTAGTCCGTCTTACGCTTAGATGGATGATCTCAGACGGTAGCATACAGAACACGTACACGGACTTGTTGGAATCGTGATACCAGGAACAACTGACCTATTCAGGGCTAGTTGGACGGAGGAACGGACCGAAGATTAATTCTAATTAGGAAGCGAATCACACAAATAGTGGTTGTGTATTCTAGTCTAAAAATCAATCAATTCAACACCATGCAATGAAGCTGCCAACTCGATATTGCTGAATCAAGGTAATCCCCTTGTTATTTGACAGGACTTAAGTGCTTCCTTACTAGCCTAGGGAAATACTGTAAATCAAAGAGCGAAACAGCACCACGCTTATCTTAGACTCTCTTATAAGCATTCTAGTCTCAACAAGAAGTTTCGCTTGACTGAGTTTGGTATCCCACTTATAAAGATCCTTATCGGATAAGCGGGCTGAATTTCCTGGTATTATCAATTACTTTTCCCTTTCTTCTCCATCGCATTCAGTTAGTAAGCTTGCTGCTCTTGCTCAGGCGCTAATCACCCTCAGCTCACCCTCGGCTCAGTCAACTCACCTGAGCCGCATGAGCAACCTGAGCAACTCACCCGAGCACCTTGAGCACCCTGAGCACCTTTAGCAACTCACCTGAGCACCCTGAGCACCCTGAGCACCCTGAGCACCCTGAGCACCCTGAGCACTCTGAGCACTCTGAGCAACTCACCTGAGCAGGCCTGAGCATCCTGAGCAAGATTTACTACATCGTTACGTGTTTTGACTTCTCGCTTTGTACCCAATCACACTTGATCGACCTCTGTTCTCTTATATTAGTTTTGTCAAGTTTTGACGACAATGCTTAAGGAGCCTAAACAAGTTCCTAAGGAACCTAAAGTAAATACTTTCTAAAAATATACCTAGTACAGGTAAAGCTGGATAATACGGAACACTAATATTTAAGGATTATTTCCGGTTAATAGAGAGTTCCGTATATTCAAGAGTATGACTAATCTGATTCCCCCCCTGCCGCCCCCCCCCCTTTTTTACCTTAACCTAGCCAACCAGTCAGATTTGACTGCTTCTTTAAGTTGGTCTTTTCGGCCTGTAAGATCCGTAACTCCTTCCGTAACTGGACTGTTAGGTCCTGATTAGCCAGCTGATCCCTTTGCTCCTGGTATAATTTTAGAGTATTTAATGCTGCAATTGCTTTAGATACCGAGACCTTAGCCACCTCCTTAACACTAGCCTCTTGATCGTCCTGGAGGGAGTAATACACTATGATCCGATCAGTTATATCCTCTTCTGAATCAACTATCCTTTCGTCCTCTGAGTGGATAAAGCTCCTTATATCTGCTGGCTCAATCCTTTAATTAGCTAGAGATCTAGCCATACCTTGAATTTCCTGGATTAATTCAAGAGATTCAGCCTAGCAGCTATTATTTTCTGGCCCTTCTTTCACCTCTTTAACCTCTCTAAATCCCTTTTGCCAGCATCTAGTTATTAGAGTCGAATCAATAGACTCCCAGGCTTGAATACCCTACTTAATGGCCTGTAAAACATAGTACATCTTAGTATAATCACTTCTAGTATCGAATTCAGTTATAAGAAACTATAAAAGCTGCTTCTTAATATAACACTTCCAGTTCTAAATAATCCCTTAATCCAATAGTTGAAAAATAGACATTGTATTAGCTGGAAACCACTTAATTCGAGTCCACTTAAGTGGTTGATTACTCTCCCTGATCAATTTAACTACAGCTTTATAAGCACTAAAGTTATCTATTAAAAGAAGTATAGGGTTTTGAGCCCTTTTATCAAACCACCTTAACCACTTAGCTATAATTAAATAGGTTATCCAAGCAGTTGAATTTGCCTTCTAAAAGAAGCCCTTATTTTTAGTGTTCTTAATATGATTTTGAGTGAAACAATAAGGCCTTTAAGCCTTACTAATAAACCAAAGAGGGAGCTTATTACTGCTATCCTTATTATAGTAGAGGTTAGCTATAATTCGAGTTTTATCGACCCTCTTGCTAGTAGATATTATTGTAAGGCCTATATTTAGAAGCCTTTTCTAGAGAAATCCAGTCTTATCTATATTATAGGTATTACTAGCTGAATATTTAGCCTTAATCGCCTGAATATACTTTATCTAAGTAATAATATCTTTAGTTATTTCAACTGAAGAGGCTTTACCTACCTTCTTATAGTGGTGGAAGTTATATCTGTTCTTGAATCCAGCTAGCCAGCTATCACTCCAACTAGGGTATTCTAATCCTTGATATTCAGGGAGCCTTTACCAGAATTCGGTAGCCTTTAGCCTTAAAAGATCACCAGAAACAGTACTATAAACTTGATCAAATTGTATTGCCTAATCATCTAGAGCCTTCTCAAGTGTATCCTACTTTATAGTCCTTGAGTTCTTTGCCTTTAGATCAACCTAATTAGAATTAAGGTGACTATTCTTTGCTGAAAGGATATTATATACAGTTGAAGAGCTTAAAGGATACCCGTGTTCAGTATGCTACCAAGCAGATGTATCTGCAAGAGTCTTCTTCTGGCCAGGTGTATAATACCAGGTATATAAAGCCTTCTTTTGAGCGTTAGTGATACCAATTCGAGGCCGCTTAGCTACTGGAACAGCTAGAAAAGATATAATTAATAAGAAAAAAGGACTCTTTTTAATCCGGAAATACCAGAAAAAGTGTTCCGGATACGGTGAAAAGAGAGTTTCCGGATAATTGCCCTGAAAAATCAAAATTTTCCGGGTATTTTCCGGGTAAAGGGGATTTCCGGATTAACCGAATCCGGATTAGAAAGCTTTACCTGTACTTTGTCGGATGGAAGTGCTCGATTTCATCCCACTTTCCTAATCCGGTATAGCTTTGTTTACTTCTGGTCTCAACAGACCCTCTCATAGACACTCTTTAGTTATCAACAAATCAATGCCTTCTGACCCAATATCGTCTGATCCAACATATTTTACCTATAGTATAAGCTGTTTTGACATAGATGCCCTTAAGGAGAGTACTTGTTACGGGCCGGCAATAATATAATTAATCGAATAGTTTCCTTAAATACAAGAAGAATAATTTAAGGACAAAAGAAGGAGAATTTGTATGGCAATTAGAAGCGCCTAAATTAAAGATCTTCATAGTCCGTCCCTCAAAGTCGAATCTGAACTCCCACATCCTAGGCCCAGTATATCCCTCGGTCTCGTAGTTCTCCATGCGCAACATAATGTAGCCATTGATAACCTTATCGTCTCCGCCACCTCAGGTAATCTTATCTTATAAGATATACTGAAAAACCACCTCCGAGGTTTTACCGACGAAAAAAACTTTCACGTGACCTCAACTCCGTAACTGAACTCCGTAATCGTAGCCGTAAATCTTACACACGTGATCCTACGGCCGAAACACTCGCTTATGTAATACTGTAGGCTGGCTCGCTACGGGTATTGGCTAATATTTTCGAGCCACAACACCAACTAACAACCAACCACCAACCAAATTCGACCTCACGAACCCACAATTTATTGCTGTACGCCTGTTTTTCGGCCTATTAGAGTGCGATATAGCCTGTAAAATAGATCCTGTTACTCCTTCACCACCAGAGGCGTGCGCTATGTGCGGCCAGTATCGACCTGTTTCTGACTTTCGAGTGGATAAGAACGGTCGTCGGTATAGGACGTGTATTACCTGTTCAGTACGTGTTATACGCGTCTTCTAGCCAGTATTAACCTCTTTTTAGGGTCGGAATGCTCAAAATAGGCTGGCTTTACGGGAGTTAGACCCTAATGCGCCCCTGCAGACGCGCCGGTCTGCTGCCCGTACGGCTGTACAGGCTGGCCTAGAGGCTATTCGAGCTGCAAAACGCGCCCGGAGCTTTACAATATTCGAAGAACCCCCTTCTGCAGCTGCTACAGTACCTCCTTTGCCTATTCGACTGGATTCGGATCATATACAGGTTGTTACGGAGCCTTTAGGTGAACCTTTAGTAGCCTCTCCTTCTCGATCTACTTCGCAGCAAGCTTTACAGCCCGTCCAGCCTCGAGCTCCCTCCCGAATACCACGCCGTATACGCGTACCAGGTGCCCCTGCCTTTATAACCAGGCTTCGGAATAAGCCGCCACATGATATTGGATATATGAGAGATCGGTGTGAATATTGCGGGGCCTTACGGTGGCCAAAGGAGTCAATAAACTGCTGTTTACAGGGTGATATCGATTTACCTGTAGTCCAGAACCCTCCACGCGTTTTACGGGAGCTTTTTGATGGCACGAGCCCGCAGAGCAGCCACTTCCTTGATAATATACGGGCCTATAACATGTCTCTCGCCTTTACCTCATGTTCTTATAAGCCGGACACCCGTATCGACTTCTCTCGGGGGGTTCAAAGCTTCCAGATTCATGGTGCCATGTATCATTTCCAGGGGTCTTTAGTTCCTGAGCTAGGTAAGCCTCCGCAGTTTGCCCAGCTCTTCTTTTACGACCCTGAGTTCGCACGTAATACCCGGCTACAGCGATTTCCAGCCCTCGATCCCTATGTCCTAGGCCAACTTACGGACATGCTTTTTACCTGTAACCCTTTTATCGCCTTATATCGGACGGCCCGGGAGCGTCTAGCAGATCAGCAACAGGATTTTCGGCTCCTTTTAAGCCCGCAAATGCGGTTGGTTCTAGAGACAGGTGCAGACCGGCGTCGTGAGAATCTTCCGACCTGTAATGAAGTTACGGGTATAATCCCTTATGAGTTGGAGGAGCCTTCAAGCCGTGATATCGTCCTTGCCTTTCGAAATACTACTAGAAACGGCCCGAAACTCACAAAGATTAACCCGACAGTGGCTAGCTATATGCCTCTACACTACGTGCTCCTTTTTCCACATGGCGATTACGGGTGGCACTATGGCATGACCCTCCGGGACCAGGGACGTACCCGTAATAAGGTCCGTCTTGAGCAATTACAGTTCTACCGGTATCGAATAATGCCCCGGAATGGCTTTTCGGCTCTCCACCACGCTGGCCGCCTATTTCAGCAGTTTGTCGTCGATACGTTTGCAGCCTGCGAGGGCACTAGACTGGACTGGATCCGGAAACACCAGGCTAATATTAGGGCTGACCTTTATACGGGCCTAGCAGATGCACTGATTCGGGAGGATCTTACTGCAGCTGATATTGGCCGTAGGGTTATCCTACCGTCTTCTTTTACTTCTGGCGACCGAGCTATGCAGGGATGGTTTCAGGATTCAATGGCAATCGTCTGCGCTTACGGGAGGCCTCATCTCTTTCTAACGTTTACGGCTAATCCTAGGTGGCCAGAGATCCTACGGGAGCTTAAGGCAGGCCAGAACGCTACGGATCGTCCTGATCTAATGGCGCGTGTATTTCATGCTAAGATTCGGGAGCTGCTTAAGGAGGTCCGGAACGGGCTATTCGGCAAATATAACGCGCATGTTTACACGATTGAGTATCAAAAGCGTGGCCTGCCACACATGCACCTGTTGATCTGGCTTGACGTACCGGCAGACTACTTTACGGCCGATATCGTCGATGAACTGATTTGTGCAGAGCTTCCGGACCGTTCCTGGGATCCTTCAGGGGAGCTTACGGAGTGTGTAATCAACCAGATGACACATGGTCCTTGCGGGTCGGATAATCCAAAGGCTCCCTGTATGCAGAGCAGGACACCTGGCGCCCCAGTAGCCTGCTCAAAGAAGTTTCCGAAGCCCTTTTCGGCCCGTACGGTAATGGCCGAAGATTCGTATCCGGTCTACCAGCGCCGTAATGACGGCCGCACGTTTACAGTCAAGAAGCCGGGGTCTGTTACGGAAGAGGTTACACGGGATAACCGGTGGGTAGTCCCTTATAACCCGTATCTGCTACAGAAATATCGATCCCATATCAACCTAGAGTTATGTGCCGGTATCCAGGCCATTAAATATATGCATAAGTATATATATAAAGGCTTTGATAAGGTTACAGTAGGGCTTTCCGGTACGGACGACGAGGTGGAGCGGTTTATACAGGCCCGTTATGTCGGACCTACAGAGGCGTGTTGGAGGATATTCGAGTTTCGGACGCATCAGGAGTTCCCTTCGGTTGAAACGCTGCCGGTTCACCTGGAAGGTCTACAGCCAGTTTACTTTGCGGACGATCTTACGGTAGCTGAGGTTGCTGAGAGGGCCGAAAACGCTAGGTCTAAGCTTATGGCTTTCTTCCAGTATAACCTGGAACACCCGGATCAAGCTAGCCCTTGCCTATATCAAGAGGTTCCACAGAAATTTGTATGGGACCAGCGAAGAAGGGCCTGGAAACCACGTCAGAAAGGCAGGGCAATCGGACGGGTAGTCTATTGCAGCCCTATTGCAGGTGAGAGGTTCTATTTACGGATGTTATTGACTGCTGTTCAGGCCCCCCCTTCTTTTGAGAGCCTGTATTTATACGAGGGCGTTCGATATCCGACCTACCAGGCAGCCTGTATTGCCCGGGGACTGGCCGAAAACGATACTGAATGGGTTAGCTGCTTTGAAGAAGCTAGGGTCTTTACCTCCGGAAGTGGTTTACGGACTCTTTTTGTTACGGGCCTTGGCCTCCAGGCTATAGCGGACCCTTTAGCGCTCTGGAACCAGTTCAAAGAATATATATGCGACGATCTGTGGCACCGGCTCTCTGGATATACAGGTTATCCACTTATTTTACAGGAACCTCACTACGACTACGGGCTGTATTTGATTAGCAAGCTCCTTACGGATCGACGGCTTACCTTACGGGATGTACACCTCCCGGAAAATATGGTGGATTGGTCCGAAATCGAGGCTGTAGCCAACCGAGACGCTGATCTGGCCCGTCACGAAACCCGAGCCACCACGATGAAGGCGCAGCTCAACCCGGATCAGCTTCGGTGTTTTGAAGAGATTATACGGGCCGTTACGGATACTCCAGAACATGCGCACTTCTATCTGCAGGGCCCTGGCGGTACGGGTAAGACCTTCCTGTATAATACGCTTTGCCACCACTTTCGGGCCCTCGGGAAGACTGTCCTTTGCGCTGCGTCTACGGGTATTGCGGCTTTACTCCTGCCTGACGGAGGCACTGCCCACTCACACTTCCGGATCCCTATTCAGCTCAATGAATCCTCAGTTAGCTCAGTATCTAAGACCTCTTCCTTGGCCCGGGAGCTCCGTAAGGTCGACTTGATTATCTGGGACGAGGTACCAATGCAGAGTAAGTATGCATTCGAGGTTGTACACCGCCTATTAGTCGACTTACGGTCCGCTTCGGATGATCTCTTATTCGGTGGCGTGCCAGTGATTCTAGGGGGGGATTTTGCACAGATCTTACCGGTGATTCGGGGGGGCTCACGGGCCGCAACTGTCCTTGCCTGCCTTCAAAGGTCCTGGATCTGGCCACGGCTTCGTCGGCTACGTTTACGGACTAATATGCGCGTGCAGAGTGACCCGGAGAACGAGGATTTCGTTACCTGGATCAGCCGGTTACCTTACGATCCTACACTGAATGGCGCCATAAGCCTACCCCCTTATATCCCCCAGGCTCAGTCGATCCCAGAGCTTATTAGTGGCGTGTATCCAGCGTCTCTTATGGCTCAGGGTCTCTCAGATTACACTGTTTTCCGGGGCCGTGCGATCCTCTCGACGCTAAATTCGACAGTCTCAGCCCTAAACCACGAGATCTTACAGCTCTTTCCGGGTGAAGGCCGTACATATCTCTCTGCAGATTCGGCTGACGGTAACGGGGGTGGCCTGGAAAATATACAGTTCCCGCCAGAGTATTTACGGACGATCGAGACAGCGTCGTTACCGCCTTCTAGGCTGGAATTGAAAATCGGAGCCCCGATTATCATTATACGGAACCTCTGCACCCGTGAGGGGCTCTGTAACGGGACTCGGTTAGTGGTAACTGAGCTGGAGCCACACTGTATTCAGGGTCGGGTCCTAGGTGGCGATTTTGACGGGCAGTTACGGACGATTCCCCGGATTAAGTTAAGCTCTTCAGAGGAGGATAGTCTAGGGTTTATACTGACTAGGAGTCAATTTACGGTCCGTTTATGCTTCGCAATGACTATTAATAAGTCACAAGGGCAGTCCTTTGATACAATTGGCCTGGATTTACGGACGCCAGTCTTTTCTCACGGGCAGTTTTACGTGGCTGTTTCGAGAGTTAGATCCGTAAAGGGCCTTTCTATTCTCTTACCTGAAGGTGCCACTATAACCTGGAACGTTGTGTACCCGGAAGTGCTTCAGGATATCGAGTAGTGTTAGGGTTTACGGGCTAGAGGCTTTAAATATACGGTTATTCACGTGTAAGTTGCTGTGTTCTTGAGTACGGAGCCCCTTTTTATTCCTGGAAACATAAAAAGAGTGCTAAAAACAGTAAAAACTAAATTCCACGCCCCGAAGGGCGGCCCTTTCAGGGACTTACGGCCGAAACAGACCCGTTACTCTTCTTCTTCCTCTTCTTCCTCTTCTTCCTCTTCCTCCGCATTGGCCGCGGCCAGGGCTGCGAGACGCAGGTGCAGCTGGGCCGTAAGGGCGGACCTCTCGGCCCGGGTTAGACCACGGGCTTCCTCGAGGAACCCGCTGAGGGTTTCCGGCCCAGCTGCATCTGCGGCAGCCCTCGGCCGCCGAATCTGGCCAGTGGTGGCGGGGGCGCGGGCGGCAGCAGGGCCAGCACCAGCTATTTTCGGTCAGTCCCTGGAAGCTTATAGGCTGGATTTAGTACTCACGGAGTGGGGTGGTGGTGATGGCGGCGGCGGCGACTATCTAGGTCAGTTTCCTCCTCTTTTTCGACCTGGATATGGGCCGTAACTTACGGCGGCGGGGAGGACGAGGGCCGGGGCCCGCATTTGGCGGCGGCGGCGGGCGGGAACCGATGGGAGGGAGGCCCGGCGGCTGGCTCTGAGCAGCCCAGGCTGCATTGATGGCGGCAGCGAGGGCGGGAGGGGGAGGGGGAGGCCCGACAGGGGCGCCTAGCATGCTGTAAGTGTCTTTTCGGGCCTGTTTAGGTTGACTTTGGTGTGTAACTTACGGAAAGAGCAGCGAGCTCCCTCACTGTTGAAGTGGCAGTTGGCACAGCTGCCACGCAATTGGCCAGGCACCGTGACGCAGAGGGTCCACGGGCCTTGGTTCCGTGCGCAGTGAGCACACGGGGCGTTTACGGCAGCTGTGCCAACTGCCTGCCCGTAAAGGGCCTCCAAATTGCCCGAACGGGCGACGTTTACACCCGCAATGCGGGTCAGCCGAACAGCGGGAGCCCGAACGACGGGCATGGCAGCGAGGGCGGCGAGGGCGGCGGAGGGGTTGGCCGGCAGGGCCGGAAGAGGGGGGAGAGCAGGGTTCATTTTGATGATTTTGACTGTTTCAACCTGTAAGTATACAGCCTGAGACCCGAATACTAACCGTAACTTACAGATTCTCTGCTCTTTCGGCGTGGTTAGGTTCGGAAAAGGGCCGAAAGAGTGTTTGAGGAGGAGGTTTATTTATACTAGGTGGTAAGTCCTTACTATTGTCCCTTTACAGCTGTTCAGGCCTTTATTTAGGAGGTTACGGAGGCTACAGAGGCTGTTTTCAGCCATTATAATGGCCGCTTTCGGCTTTTACGGCTGCTGTTTGCAGCTATTGTTGTTGCTTTCAGGTCAATATTTGACCAATCACATCCCTTTGCTTAATAATAAATAAAGAGCCCTTTTTTCGGCCCGTATTATTGAGGTTATTACAGCCGTAAAGTACAATAATTGCCTACAACCTCCTATTGTAGTTGGCAACCCCCTATTGTTGCTCGGTTCGGTCACGTGGAGTTATGTAATACACCTGTATTCGTGATGCGCACTTAGGATCGCGTCGCGAGCGATAGCGAGCGATTTACCCTAGTGTTATATATAGGGATTTGGCCTATAAAAAGGGGGGAGTTCTATACTATAAAAGGTCGGCGAAGACGGATCTCTCTACCTGTACGTGGTGCCGGCTACGAACTGATAATGCCCTTGGGTATTTATCTGAGCTGAAGAGAGGACGCAATCTCATCGTCGCAATGGTTCGCATCGCGATGGCGGCTGGTGTTGAGGCCAGCGTGGCCTCGGCAGCCCACCCACTGGAACGCTAGGCCCGCGTGCCCCAGCCGTCCTACAGTAGTCGCCGACTTAGACAGGACGTTAGAAGGAACAATCAATCAATCAATCAATCAATCTATACTATAAAGATGCTTAGTACCAGCCAAGTAATATATACTTTTACCTTTATCACTCAGGTTGAAGATGTATATAGCAGAGCGGACGGGATGCCCAATTCCCTTATTCTTTAGTTGTACAAAATCGGCACTGAGGCTGAAACGAAAGAAGTTCCAGGTCCTGACAGCTGCCTTTTTGAGGCAAGTGGCATTCCGAAGTTCCGGGTTTTGCGACAACGTGCTGCTCAACTCTTCCTTTCTGTTCCTGCCCCTGGTGTGAGGGGAGGGGCTTGAATTTCGAGTTTGGAAATTGAATCTACTCCCATGTTCAAAGAAATCTCATGGAACAGAACCAGTAAAAATGCTTTATCAACCTCTAAATGTTGACAACGACGAGATCCGCCTTATCTCGCTCGCGGGAGAGAACAGTGTGGAGGTGTTGCGTCAAGTGGGGCTTAATTCAGGTGCACGTGATAGGCTCGTATTTTCAGGTAATAATACTCTGTATTTTCTAAGGGTGGGTTCAACCACTACCTTTATACTTTGTGATAGGACTAGAATTCCAAATACAGTCTCAAATAACTCAAATCAAGTGGTTTCAGTATACTTAATATATACTCCTTTATATAGTCTATAATATTAGTATTCAGAGCGCAAGTATCAGCATTTGAGCTAGTTACTCAGTACCTAAACTGGACTAGCTTCCGGGATACCGCAATATACCCCCTTAGTTGAGGCTACTGTATTCGATTAGATGTCTTATATCGACTAATCCTAGCTGCCTAATAAAGGCCTGGTGTTTCTGGGCTATAAGGGCCTTTGTGAAGCCGTTAGAAGTTATCTTATTAATCGATATCCACTTAATTTGAAGCCTTTTTTCAGCTACTTCTTGATATATCCAGTACTGGTGTATATTGATATGTTTGAGCTTAGTTGCTAGCTTAATTGCTGGGGTTGAGACAATTTGTATAGTCTGCTGGTTATTATATAACACCTTATATTTGTCTAATTAAAGCTTAATTTAGTTGAAGAACCAGCGCCACTAGTATAACTGGGTTGAGGTATATAAGAGAGCCAGTAATTCAGCTTCAGTTGACGATCTAGTAACTGCCTTCTGCTTACTAGAGTGCTAGTCAATCAGTCCTCTAAACAGTTTGAACAAGAACCCTTCAGTGCTTTTCCGGGTATCAGTATTATTAGTATAGGCTATATCAGCTAAGCAGTATAGATCTGGATTGACCTGGCTACTACTTCCTTCTTGGCTGTATTTAATAGCCAGATATTGTATATTATACAGGTATCTTACAATATACTATACTGCTTTAATATATTGAGGACTTGGATTAGTCAAGAATTCAGCCAGTTTGTTATTAGTCTGGGCTGAATTAGGCCTTGTATTGATTGCAGTGTACCTGATTGAGCCTACTAGAGCCTGATATAGGTGTATCTACTGATCTGTAGCTTGATCCTGGTTAGCTGAAGCTGTGTTTATATCTGTAGCTATTGGAGTGTTGAATCTAGGGCCTTTTATAAGGTTAAAAGAGGCTGTGATCTTCTCAATATATAAGTCCTAGTAGAGCCAGAGCTTAGTCTTACTTTAAATTACTTGTATCCTTAAGAACTACTTTAGATCTCCTAGGTCCTTGAACTTATATCGATTAAGCAGCTTCTCTTTAAAGGTAATAAAGTTAGCTTTATACTCTAGAGGATATAATATCACTATATTGTCTATATAAAAGAAGACAATTAGCTAGCTACTAGTAAAGAGATATAGCGATTCAGGTACTTGAGTTAAGCCTAGCTCTTTTAGGGTCTTACTGAACTTATTGAGCTATATAAGGGGTAATCTGTACAAGCTATAAAGAGCTCTTAAGAGCCAACAGACCTTTCCAGGGACTTCAAATCCTTCTAGTTGATATATATATATAGTTTTGTCTAGTAGGCTATTAATAAATATATTTATAGTGTCTAGCTGTACTGCTTTTAGACCGAATTTGACTATTATAGCCATAAGATACCGGAAAATTCAGGCTGTAAGTGTTACTGTATACTTATCCTGATTACTTGGAGGCTGTAAATCACCCTATATATAGATCTAAGCCTTATATTGGTCTAGAAAGCTGTCCTTATTAAATTTGTATATAAATACCTACTTTAGAGAGAGTGGTTTGATTGTCGGGTCTATAGTTCAATAGTCGACTAAGGCCCAGGTGCCTCTTTTATCCAGGTCCTCTAGCTGTTTCTGAGCTGCTGTTTTAAACTCAGCTGTATATAGGTGTCCCTGAACGTCCGACCAGCTTCTAGAGGGGTCTGGGAGGTTGTCCTGATGTAGCCTAGTCCTAGTAATTACAGGATAATTGATAAGGAAGGTAGTATAATATGGAGTGAGTGTTTCCGGCTCTACTAGATAAGCTAGGTAGGCCTAGCAATATGGTTTTGGAGCCCTTCAACCTTCTATTATATTAGACTATACTAGACCTTGTAATGTATTATAAGCTTTACAGGGTTTAAGGCCTGTATTGGTAGATTTGATAATATTTTGACTTAGTGTTATAGGTGTTAATACTAACGAATCAGGTATAGCATCCAATTTTAGTGACTAGCTAGCTTCATTAGGACTAGTATTGACTATAATTATATCCTGATTGACTGGTTTAGGTGTAATCTCAGGTATTGGTTCAGGTATAGGTTCAGGAGTCAGAAGCACTCCTACCCTCTAAATTTGAGTAGTCTTTTTAGGGCTATTTGTTCTAATTGGAAGCTGTATTTGAGTGCCTAATTCAGCTATATTTAGGCTTATATTTTGAAGCAGTTGTATATAGAAATCCTTAATTTCATCCTTAAATTCAGGGCCTTCTAGAGTGTATAATTTGATTGTTTCCACTACTTCAGGGGCTAGTTCTAGACTTAGATCCCTTGGATCGTATCCACTAGCCTTATTAAAGGTTATATCTCTTGAGCGTATCACCTGCTATAAGCTAGATACCCAGATTCAGAAGATATTAGTTGAGTTATAGCCTACTAAATATCTAATATAAGCTCTAGAGATAAGCTTCTTAGTCCTTAGGATCTTATATTTAAGGGTATAAGCTTTATATCTATAGACCTGTATATGGCTATAATAAGGCTTAGAGTCTTCAACCTGCTTATAGGCCTAGAGTCTTTCAATAGGGGTCTTCTACTAAGCTTCCTGTTGTAGTAAGCAGTTGGATATATAACCTACTACACAGACTATTTCAGGCTAGAGGTGATCCGGGAGCTTTGAATCAATCTGTATTGATCTAGCCCTTTCAAATATTATACCCCCTGATCGTTCTGCAGCTCTGTTCTGGTCTGGCATATAAGGTATAGTATAGTTTTCAGTGATCCTTTCAGTGGCTAGCTAGCTATCCTACTCCTGGCCAAGGGTCTTTTCACTATCCAGCTGAAATACTCTCACTTGATAGTCCTAGCGGATCTATATATAGGCTATATAGTCTTTTACAGTCCTTAAAACAGCCTCCTAGGTCTTGTTTAGGAGTATATAAATATGGTTTATAGCTGTAAGTCTGTAAAAGAAGTGAAGAACCTACTTAGCACTAGCTGAGGGGCTTTGTTCAATCAAATCCATGGCTATAACCTCAAAGGGAGCCTTTAGTTTAGAGTTAGGAACTCTGCTGATTACCTTCTTAGCCTTGGATACTGAGCAGACCTTATATTTAGGTTGATTTAGACTGCTAGGTTGATCTATAGCCTTTATACAGTCGATTTGGATACCCTTAGTAGCGTAAGGGAGTTGTTAGATAGTGCCTAGCCCTGTATAGGCGAATCGCTGGTATAGGATATCCAGGGAGACAGCCGGTTAAGGCTTAGGATTGGTCGATTTTGTGTATTTACCTATATATAGGGCTGCTGGCTAGCTGCTAGGAGGTTGGTATTCGACTATATAGTAATCATCGATATTATCAATTATATACTAGGTTTGGCCTCCTTTAGTTAGCTGACTATTTGCCTGATCCTAGTATATCCCGCTCTTATTGGCTAGCTTTAGGGATACTAGGTTAGCAGGGAAGTTAGGGCTGTAAGAGATATTGTTAAAGGTAACCCTACAGTCCCCTGTTAGGTGTCGAACCGTAATATCGACATCACTGGTTCCTAGCATTTTAGCAGTACCTCCACCAGCTAATATATTGTACAAGTTTGGAGTGTAACTTTTAAAACGTGATTTATTGTAATATATATGGATATTTATGGCTGAATCTAGGAGGAAGCTATTATATAGTGGCTAATCAGAGCCCTCTTTAGCTAAGAAGGATTGAGCTGAACATGCAATGAATGTATCCTTTAGGTCTAGCTTCAAATATACAGCCTTTAAGTCTGGCTTTAAATATATATAGAATACAACCTTTAAGGCTGGCTTTAGAGCCTTCTTTTCGGCTGTATTCACATCTATATTCATGTCTGTATTAGCTGTATTAGGCTGATTTGATTGTATTGGCTGATCCATAAGCTAGTAAGGTATAGCCTTATATACAGCGTCTCTCAGCCATTCAGTCGTTCTTAGTATGTTCTGGATAAGCTGTTCAATCCTTTGGCTAGGTATCCAGCCAGCTAGGCTCTTACCAGAGTTCAGAGTCCAGTAGTCCTTATAAAGGTAGTTCTTCCTATATACACAGGGGTTCCTGCTCGCGTTACAAGCTCCTGATTGGTCGTTTTGAGCCTTTTCTGGCTCTTGATTAGCTGGATCCTTTGAATCCTGGCCGTCTGGCTGGCCTAGTTCACCGAACACTAAGAAGGCTGTATGCTTTACATATATAGCCCTAGGGTTTAGGGACTTCTGGTGGTCTTGGAACACCTGGATTAGCTAATATAGCTCAATATTATAGCTCCCTTCTATCAGCCTAATATTCCAGATTAAGAAGAAGGTTGGATATTTGCCCTAGATAGCCTCAATAAAGTCAAATAAGGGCCTGCTACCCTGAGTCTCTAGCAAATCAATCTTTTGATACTTTCTTATAACTATATCCTACCTTAGAAGCCAGGGCTCAACCAGGGTTGTATAATCAAACGTTTTTAGAGCTTGATACTCTCTAATCAACTGTCGTTCCCTAATCTTTATGCTTGGCTAGAACCTTCTTTTAAGGCCTACTAGGATATCATATGTTATAAGGCAGTTTATAGTGTATATAAGGTAATCCTTTGATATTAACTGCTGGATCTGGAACCTTATATCCTTAATAAGGGTCTTCTTGGCTATATATTTCTTTTCTTGGTATTGATACTAGCTTGTTAGGAAGCTATATAACTAGAATTCGGAGGTTATAAGGTCCTTCTATATAATCTACAGCTCTATTTGAGCTGTTTTGATCAATTCAGTAGCTGCCCTTTAATATACATCCTTGAATTTTGGTTCAACTAGAGGCTCTAGCTTCATAAGCTTAGAGTCTTTAACATCAGGGTTAATATACTCCCAAATATCACTCTTTTTAGCCACTGTTTTGACTGTTTCAATCCATTCGAACCAGTTATCTTCACCCTCTAGTATAAGATTAATCTTAATATTAGTCGATATATTGTATTGAGTGGTTATGTTGTGATATTTGAATATATTTAGTGTTTTTGAGAGATTTCAATAATCACATGACTGGCATGCTTCACTTCAACGTTTTTAGAAGGCTTTACAGTGGTGGTATCTAACACCTTATAGCTACAGCTTTCGATTTGATATATTATAGCGTAGTAAATTAGGTATGAAGGTACTTTTTGCATTAATCCGGACTCATAACTGTTGTATCAAGTAGGGCTTAATTCAGGTACACGTAATAGGCTCGTATTTTCAGGTAATAATACTCTGTATTTTCTAAAGGTGGGTTCAACCACCACCTTTATACTTCGTAACAGGACTAGAATTCCAAATACAGTCTCAAATAACTCAAATCAAGTGGTTTCAGCATGCTTAACATGTACTCCTTCATACAGTCTATAATATTAGTATTCAGAGCGCAAGTATCAGCATTTGAGCTGGTTACTCAGCACCTAAACTGGACTAGCTTCCGGGATACCGCAACAGGAGGTCTCCATTACCATTGAACACGTCTCGTTGATCAATCCACCGTCGTACATCGCTTTGTCGTACTGTTGGGGCGACCAGTCAGAAACGCAAACGATCTCTATCGACGGGCGAAAATTTCAAGTCACCTCAAATCTTGAGGCCGCTCTGCGACAGCTTCGGGCGGATGGGTGTGTCAGACTCTGGGCCGATGCTATCTGCATCAATCAACAAGACACTGAAGAGCGAAGTAAACAAGTTCTTCAGATGTCATATATCTACAAAAGGGCGAGAAAGGTTGTTGCTTGGACCGGTCTCGCAGGATCTGGCTCTGACGGGGCTATAGTCTTGATCGGAAATCTCGCACATGTCTTTGATGGCATGGTCTCTGCGACTGAAGCTCATGAGAAGGCCGGGGAATATCACAGCATAGCCAAAGCCAAAGCTAAGGCTCAGGCTCTGGCGCAGGTGGACATAAGCCTTTCCAGGGACACAGAAAGCTGGAGTGCACTCTCAAGCTTTTTGGATCGACCTTACTGGAGACGTGTCTGGGTGATACAAGAAATTACTGTCGCAGGAGAAGTCATTGTTCAGTGTGGACAGGAGAGGGTCACATGGGCAGATCTCACCAAAGCGATCCGACTCTGGAATCTAGCGACAAAGCCCGAGAAATCGAACGACTCGACTCTAATTACTCGTCATGCCAGTATCAACACTTTGCTGGTGTTCCATGAGAATGCCTCTGCTAATAAATCTCTGGCATTATTGGATGCACTCCATCAGAGCTGGGCGGCTCTAGCGACGGATGCTAGAGATAAGATTTTTGCTCTTCTTGGCCTGACATATGATTGCGCCAACTTCGTCCCGTCTCCCAGCTACAAACGAACGCTTGCAGAGGTCTCTATCGCTATGACAATCTCAGCTGTGTCTTCTTTTCGCTCGCTTGACATTCTACCTCTCCTCGGTCAGGGTTGCACGGGGAAAAGTAGTATGCCATCATGGGTACCCATTTGGACCGACATGAGAGGTCTGCGAAACGAATTCCACATACGATACCTGCGTGGAAATGCTAGAGTCCCGGTTCAGGATCTAGATGCCGCACTCAATCCCTCATCAAGGTTGAATCCAAGCATTAGCAGTCGCTCACGTTTCGACGCAACACCAGGCTCTCGGCCGATTGTAAAATTCGAAGGTTCAGTTGCCATGGTCAGCGGAATCGTGATTGATTCCGTCCATGCGTTAAGTTCCAGTCCTATAGCCACTAGAGAAATGGCAACGACAGATACATCTGCAGGGCATGAAAGTGCTTCTCCCCCAAATCCATATGGCACCAAAGCAGAGATATTTCATGCACTTTGGAAGACATTCACCATTTGCGGCGATTGGTCGCTCATAAGAGATGATGAAGATTATTTGACTAATTTGTGGTCGCCGAAAATGCGTGGGATCACGCAAAGGCTCGCACCGACTGTGTTCTCCTGGCTAAATCACAATGAGAACCTTCTGATACATGGCCATACTCTGCGCCAGTGGATTGAAGATTTCAAATGGTCTTACAAACCATTTAGGAAAATTCTGTCAACGAAACTGGGCCATAATTTTTTTCTACAGCTAGCTGGCGGCGGTTTGATGCATGCTCTTGAGTGTGCAGATAAATGCACAGTCATAAAAGATATCGATGCCGCGCTGAGAATGGACTTTCAATTGTTAACAACACTTGGTGGTTATGTTGGGTGGGCGCCTGCTGATTCCCAGAACGGAGATCTCATTTGTTTGATTCGTGGCTGCAGTGTACCAGTGGTTTTGCGGAAAAGAGACGAGCATGGATATTATTTGATAGGTGCGTCTTATATCCCGGGATTTATGGATGGCGAAAGGATAAAGGACTTGAGTGACGGCGTATGGACAAGCCTAAGTCTCTATTAGAGGATTGCGGGCTTTCAGGGACTGGTTTAAAATCCTTGTGTTTCTGTATAGGACAATCTTTAGATAGAAAGGGCAAGAATAGTAAGTAAAAATACTTAGCCTTGCGGCGAAAAGGAGATAGTCATTAAGTTTACAGAGCTTAATCTATTACCCAAGATCTCAAGATCTCCTTCGTTGTTGCTCGGGGTTGTGCTGTGTTTGATTGCTGTTTGTAGTTCTTTGTAGCAAAGCTGCACCACGCATCTTGTTTGCATTTGCAGCCTTGCGATTGGGGTTGCTCAATGGTGAAAGAGAACTGTTGGAATATGGTCACGTAGTTACTACACGTGATAATACTATTCCTGATTAGGCTAGGTAGTTAGCATTGCCCTAAGTCTGACCAGGAGCACAAACCATTTTTAGAGAATACAAGCCATCAACAAGACACTAGTATATTACGATACATTCGTGATATACTCTGTGTTAGTTGGTGGACCGACAAGAACGTTCTTTGGTTAAGGTTGAAAGTTGGCTTTGATGATATCTGATCTAGATTTATTCGCTATGGTATCAGGCCATGTCTGCGCAGATGGAAACATTGTTAAACTTTGGGAGAGGGTGTCTGTCGGGATTACTCCGTGTAAATTGTGAGGCTAAACTACAAGCAACGTGCTATATAACAAAAGGAATCCAAAATCTACTCTAGCAGAAACCCTCGAGGGAGCTAAAACAGATCTCCGGGCAAAATTCGGTAAGGAAACTATAGCTGGAGCACACAGGAGGCCAAAATGGGTTCTATATCATAGTACGCAGGCTGACTAACGACGTGCTCAGGATACTCAGGCTCTTCTCAGGCTCTGCTCCGGCATGCTCACCCTCGGCTCAGGTTAAAGCAGCAGTTGCTCACGTCCACAGACTAAAACGGAACCAGCGAAAGTGAAAATTAATCCTGAGTCTAGGGGCTTTTATTCAAGGGGAAGCTGATTTTGCAAGCGACTATCCCCTCGAAGGTCAACCACTGCCTTCACTTAGCAGCCCTTATATATTGATTGGCTGTATCGTCCAGGAGGTTATATCCCCTCTGTTACACTAGGCCCTCGCTTAGCAAACCCCCCCTTATATAGTGATTGGCTCATGTCTTTAGAGTACGCTACTACATAAGCATTGGTCCCAATTAGTTAATGTTATTCGGTCACCGCCATCACAATTTCTACCCCCCATCACAATTTTCTACCTGCCGCAATTTCGACCACTGTCACGGTAGCATGTGACATCGGGGTCGTGATAAGTTATCACGACCCGTGACATCGCGTTACGACCCTTACATAATCTCGTAGACCCTTTTATACACGCGCTTTCGACACTCTGCTTTACCCTCCTCGCGTTACGTCTTGTATCTAGAATCAATATACACCTTGGCTCGAACCTTCGCAGGGGCCTTGATTGCCTACTGTGGCAACTATGGGCTATCATGGCTACAAATCAAGTGGCTCTTTCCAAGATATGCAAATACATTGATCAGGAATATTATCGTAACAAGTACCGCGTAAAAATAGTTTAAGGACCAGGAAGCCGTAAGCATATAGTTGCGCTAAAATCGATGCGCGCCGTTTGACGTGAGACACAGATTATAGACATTCTAGGCGCAGTTAAGGGGTAGGGGAAATGGCCAGACGCTTGTAGCGCTATCGATCAACTTCCATTCATAAATGAGCGTATTTCACCACTCCTAGTACGTAGTAACATATCTCAAAAACCTAATGAGAGAACACAAGGAGGCAAAGACATTGAAAAGGATAGAGTCATCAGTGACTACGAGTTAAAAGAAACATCGGGAACCAGTTTATATCTCTCTTCGCTTTAGAATCTTCTTATTCGTCCGTACCCTGCACAAAAATTGTGCTTGCTCTCTTCTACATATGAGATCAAGCAGGCACCATTTAGTTCTTCGGGCCTACGATTTGGAACCCGCAGCGATCATTAAGGAAGCCGAACTTGTGCCAGCAGCCCACTTGAAGACCGAAAGCGCTACTTGCCAGTGGGGCGGCAGTTGATTCTTCCACAGAGTCTTCGCCAGTGTCGTGGTGCCGGCCACTCCGCTGAGAAGGGTGCTCACATTCAGCAGCGTGTCCTTCTCCTACATAACACACCACGTCAGCGGCCATCTAAGTTTGTATTTCAACAGATTGGTGAAAATTTCCGTAGTGGGTGACAGTACTATTTCAGAAGTACGCAACAGAACATAAATGAGAATAGAAACATTCAAAAAACTTACAGTGGTGTCCGGGTCGTCGGCGAGAAGCCCCGCGAGAGTTGCCGAGAAAATAAGTACGATAGCAGAAATTACCCCCTCTAGCAGGTCGAAGCCTTTGTCGGCAGACTCACCCGGAGGCGCACCAAAAACCGGAATGTGCTCAAGACGCCTATAGAGAAGCTTAGAAAGCATACACCCGTACTTAATCCCTGTGAAGGAATATATATTGTAATTGATCAATGAAGGTAGAATAGATCCATCGGAGGAAGTAAGCTTTTCGATCGCCGTTGGTGACAAGTGAGGCAAAAAGTAAGCCATGCCAGCTAGTATACCGCTGAAGACCGCATCTAACCCGGGAATTCGGTCGACTTGGTGGTCACCATATAAATTATATAGTGTGTACAAGAAATTCATGACGCCGAGGGCGATATGCGCATCATCTTCCGGGTCCATACCTACATCATTTGCAAAAGGAACCTTTCCAGTAATTATCTTGTACATGAGTGTAAAGGGGATTGCGAGAGCTAGTGAGTAAACGCTTTGGATGGTCATGGGCTCATCCATTATCTGTTCCCAGATCCAAGATATGCCTGGGATGGAAATTTCCTGGGTGAACAGCTGCGACACTTTAGAGGCAGTAAATTTGAAGAGCTTTATCAGTGCTTGGAGGAATGATTGAAAAATGTCCAGTGCAACCTTAGAGATCGCTCGACAGACATTCAAAAGTGAGGCAAATGTGGTGGCGTCAAATATGCCACGCGATAGAATGGTCGAAACAAAGTCTTCCAAGGCCTGGGCGGCTGCCTGCGCATCTTGCTTGGCCTGTTCTGTGAGAAGGATTGAGATAATACTTTGCATAGAGTCAAGGAAATCTTTTGTGCCTTGGTCGTTATCCAGGCCGCCGGATGGGTTAAGCAACCCGAGAATCTAATAAGCCTTGCAGGTCAGGAATTCATGCTATTTAAAAGAGCCTACGAGAAGCACCTGCCTTTTCTAGCAGCCAACTCGCACCAGCGTCAAGATTATCGATGATCTCTTGAAAATCAATACCAAGCAAGTCCTCGTTTTCCTAGGGATTTATAGCCTGTGGTAGTTGGAGTTTAAGCGAACTGTCGAAAGAACCAATTGTTGACGTCCCAAAGGCCTCGATCGCTGAATCAAAGCTCTGATCTAACTTCGCTCTTAGAGTGTTGAACATGTCGTCTGTTGCCTTTGATAGCGTGTTGTCAACGAGATCCTAACGGTGTAAGTCAATGGAATATATAGCGGAGAGGTTTCACACTTACAGAAATTGCGTTGCCTGCGTTTGAAATAAAACCTTCGAACTTCTTCGCAACCTGCATAAAGTCACCCCAACTGAACAGAAAACCGAGCCACGCGACGATCTGCTCAAATGTCACTTTAATGGTGTTAAAGACTTGCACAGCGATGTTGGCGATCTGGCTTGCCGTTTCCAACACGCAGTTCCATACATAAGAAATGCCGTTAAAGGTAAAAGTAATAACGGCTGAAACCGTATCGCCAATCGCATTGACTACCACCTGCCCTACGTCGTAGACGCTTTGCGCTGCGTCCTCAAAAAAATCGCCGATGTCGTCAATCCAGCCCCAACCGGTAAGACGTTGAACACTATCATGGAACTCTGATACTTCCCGCTCATTTAGCTGCTTACATGTAAATCCGCCTCTAAAATCCATGAGAAATGCAATGTTCTGCCGTCCTTGTAGTTTCCCGAGCCGCCGAGCATTGCCTTTCCGTGCCCGGGCAACGTTTAACGATGACCGGTGATAAATATACTGACTATCCTCTGTGGACGCCGTAGCATCACCGGTAATGACAGTAGATATGGATTGCAGAGCGGTTGTAGCATGTCCAAGGAGATCTGGGTTGCTTCTGATGCTGGGGTCCGTGATCAGTGGTGTGCCATCAGGCAATTGAATGTCTGCTAATCCTTGGTTCGGTTGGCCGAGACCAGAAAATGTGTCATGCATATCCTTTGGAGAAGGTTGGATGTCTACTTTGGCGTCCTCTTCCATTCCAGCAACCCAAACCCTTGACAAATCATTAGCATTTTGTGTAGCCTGGCGGAGGAAAGAGACCTGCCAGAACGAAGGAGGAACCAGGGTCTCGTTTGCCATTACAGTTACCCCAAGCTTTCCGGAAACACTTAGGTTCGTGTTATATGGCGTATACCCATCGATCCATACACTCTTGCCGTTTACCTCCATCCAAAGTCTTGAGTCTGAGCCAATACGTGCCTCTAAGTTCGGTTGGATGGTTCCATCGGGTAGTAAGGCTGTAATATCAAGATAATATACGTTCCTAGGCGTCGGTGTCAGAGGTGATAACTTTGTACCTGTCGGCGTGCTGGGGGAGCCAGCATTCTCTCGATCGACCAAGGCCTCCACCCAATTACTAGTTTCGGCCTCCTATTCACCATTTGTAAACCCTAGCAAGGAATAGAAAAGCAAAGAGATACTTACAAATGTAAATGTGTCAAATTGCCCGTCCGGCTTAAGTACAGTACACACAGGCGTGTTTTGAACAAGGGTAAAACCAAACGTCGTCATTCCATAGACCTCCTCGTCAGTCCCATAAGCAAAATAAATATCTCTTGTTACCAGAGATGGTGGGTTCCAGCCCTCCTCTGGAATACTGCTGTAGGGTAAGTGGATGAACAATTTGCTCCGTTCTCGAGGACTCACTTGTAGATCCCATCCGCGACTTCTACCGCCTTGCCAGGTATACTAGATATATGCCATAATTGACCATCTTCGACCCTGGTTTTATCAGTGAGGATCACATCAAACAAGCACATGACATGGACTTGGAAAGTGTCTTCGGCGGCATCCGAAGGCTCATTGATATCTTTGGACGAACTGGTTGTCACCACTGCTTGAACAGCCATAACCACTGCATTCTTGATCTCAGTTGGCATGAACTCAGCCTTGAAGATATTGCTGACGTTGGCCGCTGACGGCGCATTTGTATCAATTGAGTCCTCGATAAAAGCTACGCTGCTTGATAGAGGGTTGTAATTAGTCATGAAACTAAAGAGTAGAGGAGATGCGTCAGGATCACCCAACGGAACAATCTGAGCCTCAAGATTCTGAAAAGATCCAGGTGAAGTGGAGCATGAGGCAAAATCGGTGAATCTTTCCGCTTTGCTAGATCCTTCAGTGCATCTCACTATCGAATTATACGGGCTGTGATTGTATACTAGGTGTGCATAATAACCGCGTACAGGAGAACGATCAGGTTGAACAGCGACGTCCTGGTATTGTTCATACGATATGTCGTGAATAGATGTAAAGCCCGGGAACTCGGAGAACATTGGCGGTTCAAGCTCTGGCACACGAACGGGGCCTTGGCCTTCTGTATTGCCAGGGTACCATTTCCAAGATTGACACGTTCCGTTCAAGGAATCGCCAGCTACGACGGTGCAGGTGATGAAGAGCTTTCCTGACAAGTCCACGCCGAGGCACAGGCAAGAAATCGTACCCTGTGGTGCTAGTGGGGCCAGATTCTGCGCCGTCCACTTGGGGAAGCGAACTCCTGTATCTAGGTACGCGATATAGTTATTGGTCATGTCGGTCCAGGCATACGCCACATGAATTGCTCCAGTCGTGGGATGCTTGAGGATCTTAAAACCCTGAGGAAACGCCAATGGCGAGGGAATCGGTAGGTTTGCATTTTGCGGTGTTTCTCCTTGTCCCTGTGGTTGAGCATGGTTGGGTCGGGGAACTCCCTTGACCTCCTGCTTGGGCTGTGAAACGCTTGCGGGTACCCAGCTATTGAAAGGTTCCGTAAAATTGGTGGACTCTTGCACCCACGCGGAGGATTTTGGATCTCGATAGAGAACAATCACGTCGGGATGATTAGGATTTACCGAGTCGTCCCAGGTGGTATAGAAGATTGTTAAGTTGTCGTTCTCATCAGTTCCCGTTTGGAACCAGGGGTAGTTCACCATGATGTCCGTTGGCACCCTGAATTCGTCTGTCTGGACATAGTCACGACGCAACTCGGTCTTGACACGAAGTTGGGTTGTTTGGGCCATCTGATGAGGTTGAGACCAATTCGTGGATTCGCCGGTTGGATGCCGTAGTATGGGAAAATATAAGACAGTGGATAGTCCTATTGTTGAGAGCAATAAGACTAGATATTTCGCATCTCAGGATATGTCCGTTGTATTTATCCCTTTCACAGTCAACATAGGGTGGTTTATGGGAGCATGCTGAATGTCGCATATCTTGACCAGCATATCGACCCTACCATACGAGAGTAATACGAGAGTACCCGACATGCGCGAGCTGAATTTACAGACAGTACAGTAGTGCGGAACAGGCAGGGTCTATTACCCTGTAAGATGTATATTATGTTGAGTAGTAAATAACGGACTTTGACAAGCGAGCTGTGCATGCAAGCGACCTGCGAGACGTTACCGTAGGATTTACTCGTTCAGCCCTGTATTCGTGGCTGGCTGAGGCCCTAGTCCCCGCCACACCCCCTACAAAAGGTTTAGCGAAGCTCGCGGGGAACGGCCGTTTTGCTATATAATCAACCTATTATAGACGCAACGTAGCTTCGGATGTGTTTTATTGATTAAGAGGCGTCCGCGTACAAGCTTAGACCTCTTCAGTCAAAATATAATATGCTGCGAAGTAAGATGTGGCATCCAATAGTGGGCCAACCAATCATACACACCCTTTTGTTTTTGACTAGTGCTATGGATGAGATATTGACGCCACATTTTAGCCATCTCTTTAGGAACTTGCAATACCAGTGGCTACCCTTAATAGCTGACACCTGAGTAATGATTACTAAGAAATCAAGAGCTTTATAACGGAGGGTGGTATTAGAAGTGGCTGTAGCCTTGCGAGCTGAAGTTGCACTTGGACCCTAGTCATTCTACCGATTCCGATAATATTTGGGTTTACATCCTAACGGGGTAGTGTGTTGCAACCACTGACTCCTAGCTTAATCTAATATATTAATATATATTAATAAAGGAGAGTTCTGAGGGTTGCAGAATTCGAGTCAAGGCTCGAACACACAGGCATGGCTAAGAAGGTGCGTAGCGCCTGCGCTGCAGTGACGGCCCGCCTCCGAAAGCAGAGGACAAGAATCAGGCCTGTAGGACCGCAGCTCTTGCCTAAAGGAGGAGAGCAGAAGGTGATGTGGGCATGCAGGTGGTGCGCTGAAGGGGAGCTGACAACAGACGAGGCAGTAGAGAGGGACTGGAGACTATGGTAGGAAGGCAAGGTCGATATAGACTAGATCTATTATTACTACTATAAAGTTATAGATAGTTTAAAGGGAGTATAATAGAAGAGCTTTTTAAAGCTTCTCTTTCTTTTATTATAGTTCTAGATAATAGAGAACTATATAGGCTAGTGTCTTCTCTATAATACTATAGTAATAGAGTAGTGTATTTACTTCTAGAACCCTTTACTAGAATAGAAATATTTAAAGCTTTACTTTATCTATATAGATTTATATAAAAAGAGAGCTTTTATACTTCTTAAAGCTTTAGTATTTCTAGAATACTTTCTTCTCTTTAAATTTAGAGTCTATATCTACTAGTTTTATACTAGATCCTCTCTAGAAACTTATCTATATCTTAATCTTATCTTTTTATTATAGTCTTTAGTCTCTCTTTAATACTTTATCTAGTATTTATTCTAGTCTACTAGTTCTAATCTATTATAAATCCTTCTTAACTACTATATTTAGATTCTAGCTATAATTAGTCTAGTAAAACTGTACTACTCTAGCTTTACTAGACTATTATATTAAGAAAAGAAATACTATAACTTTAGATTCTAAAGAATAGCTTATATAACCTTTTAGTACTTAATAAAAACTAAAGTTCTCTATCTATTAAAAATAAAGTATAGTTAATATCTCTAATAGATAGAGTTTAATTCTATTTAAAAAATAATATTATATTAATAGGATATACTAGATAACTTCTAAGCTTCTAATCTAGTAGTTTATACTAATAATAGCTCTAGACTAGGCATTGATATAAGAGTCTTCTTAGAGTCTAATATAAGAATATTATATATAGTTATCTGTATATAGTCTCCTTAACTCTACTGATCCTGCATTTCTAGCATAAATACTTTGCAAATTAAGCAAGACGAAAATAACGATTTGTGACATGTAGCAGACTGAACTGGTGTCCAAGGTCTCACCTCTTCCCTATCCTCTTCACTTCAGCTCGAAACCTGGAAACCCCGAATTAAGAAGGCCATTTATCTGCTCCGTGTACATTTTCAGGCCACCCAAGTAATTCAGCATCTCTTTTGGTTTCCCGGGAACATTCGTTCCCATGTATTCCGACCGAGTGAAAGGCAACAGAGATAGATTGCCAATCATCTCAACCTGTTCCTTCCATGCCTTTTCCGTTCCGGTATCAGCATTGAGACGAGTGTACTGCTTGTCACGCATGAAGTCTATGACTGATGCAATCCATTCGCCTTGCACTTCAGCACAAGTAGGCCCGTTGCAGAACGTGGTGGGGGCTTGTGGGCCGTAGAGGAAGTACATGTTAGGGAACCCTGAAGTGAGTAAGCCTAAGCTTGTGAAAGTACCTTTGCTCCATTTCGAGCGGAGCGACTGGCCATATAGGCCCTTGATATCAATGTCAAGTATCCCTCCCGTGACGGAGTCAAACCCGGTGGCCAGGATCAGAACGTCAAGCTCATGAAGGACGCCATCCTGCGTGATAACACCTTGTGGCACAACCTCCTTGATTGCGTTGGACTTTACATTGATTAAAGTCACATTTTCTTGGTTGTATACTTCGTAATACCTCTGCTCAAGGGTCGCGCGCTTGGTCCCGAAGTAATACGCCGGAACCGCTGGAGCGAGGATTTCAGCAACCTTGGGATTTTTGATTCGTGGGAGAACTTTGTTGCGCCAGAAGTTATAGGCATATGCATTGGCATCCTTGTCCATGATAACATCATGATACGTTGCTAGCCAGAACGTGAGGCCCCCTTCTGCCCAAATTTCCTCGAAGAATTTCTCTCGCTCTTCATCTGAGACGCTCACGGCAGACTTCGGGTTGAATTCACGATCAATCCCGGCAAATGTCTGCTTGCGCTTCTCGTATAGAGCAGCATAAGTCGTCTTGTCCTGATCCTCATTTTTTAACTTGGTTTGCCGCATTGGAAGAGCACAAGTCGGGCTCCGCTGGAAGACGGTCAAATGTTTAACATCGGACGCAATCTCCTGGATGACTTGTAGCCCGCTGGATGCGTTACCAATCACGCCTACCCTCTTCCCGGTGTAGTCCAGCCCCCCATGTGGCCAGTTAGATGTGTGGCAAGAGACTCCCGCAAATGTTTTGAGGCCATCGAAGGATGGGATGTAAGGCTTCGCAAATGATCCAGTGCAAAGGATGAAATGGCGACTCGTAAACTCAGCTCCGTTCTTGGTCTTGACAGACCACTTGTTAGCACTGCCATCGAAGTCGGCGGCGGTAACAGTGGTATTAAACTTGATATCCTTCTTTAAGTGAAGCTTCTTCTCCACGTGCTCGAAGTACTTTAGGATCTCCTTCTGGCCAGGGTACTTTTCGGTCCATGTCCAGTCTGACCAGAGATCCTTGTTGGAAAATTCGTACAGGGGTATTTTGCTATCTACACGAGCTCCAGGGTAGCGATTCGAGTGCCACACGCCTCCAAGATCGGATCCGGCATCAAGGACGAGGGTTGTGTAACCCTTCTCGCGTAGAGTTTTCAGGACATGGCATCCGCCAAACCCAGCTCCAACAACAATAGCGTCATATTCAGGTGTCGTGATCGAGCCCATTGTGTGCTAGGATGTGGTGCTCACTTGCTGTCTCCGTCTTTTGTCCAGATTTGCATGGTGTGTCGACATATACGAACTATAATTTATAACAATCTTCTAACTGCTGGAGTAACACCGAACGGTTTCGGAATTTCATTGTTTCTCCGTTGGTATCAGTCCGTCTGACGAGAGTCTCGAACTAAAGACTTGAAATATTGACGGCTTGGCAAGCGGATGGAGGTAGTACCGGGATAATGGTGGTGCGGCATAATTTCCGGGATCTCCTGGCAAGATTCGCGGTAACTGCTGAATTGCTCCAGTGGACAAATTTCCTCTCATTACTAACGGGTTAATTGTGTCGTGCCAATATAGAAGTATTAAGCAGTATCCTGAATGGGTGCATAGAAATCTGAGAGTTTGCTCAGTTGGAAAAACACAACACTCCAATAGCGTTCCACTTCAGCCATCATCTATATTCAGACAAAGAGATTGCGTTTACAATATGGATAAGAACGGATTCGTCAAAAGCGATGTAGGTCACTGTTGAGGGAACCTTACACTTTATAAATAACCAACTATCTACAGGCTTCGTATACCTCTACCGAAAAAACCTTCGAGTTCTTACACATGCCTAAGAGCAAGGTAGGCAACCGAACCTCTGCTATAAATATCCCGCGAAGCTAGAGTCATGGAAGCTGATCGCTGTGTGGCCTAGGACCACAATCGAGATTTCAAACAGGAAGAAGAGGAGGTTCTCGAGCAGCTGTATAAAGGCTGGCTGCACTATTGGAACGAAGAGTCTCGCGCTGATTTTCACAACGGGATGATAGGAGCGCGTCGTTTCTACGACTTTGATCAGATGCTGAGCTATGATATGTTCGGCAATACTGTTAGAGGAAAGTTTGAAGATCACTTTAACGCAATCTTCCCTTACTGGAACGACGGTTATATGGAGTTTAAAGATATCGAAATTACAGCTCTATCTAAAGATTCGGCCTTTTCTACCATGATCCAACACACTTGGGGAACAGCGGGGGGCACGCCGTTTGATACTGCTTTCCGCCGTACAGGTATCGCGAAGAAGCGCGACGGCAAGTGGAAATGGATTCACGAGCACCTGTCTTTTCCAGCCGATATGTCCACAGGGAAAGCAGACTTTACTGCTTCTCTCGATCCAGAAAAGGCCTTCAAGCTTCAGTAGGAAAAAGAGGGTTTGAGTTATATATATAGGGTCTAGCTAAATATACCTCATCTGTACGCTATATTCTAAATTCACAACTCTTCCTCTCATAGAATGTTGAGCGAGGGCGTTGGTAACACTTTCTCAAAGTAGTGAATAGAGTGAATAATACACACGTCTTGGTAAATCTACCCAATCCGTATGGATTTGCTTCGAAGATCCCCGTCACCCGTCAGTTCCTTCTAGCTTCAAGCCTCGGAAAGTATGTCGAATCATGTACACTCCGTACAATACGACTCCGGAAGGAAAAGGGGGGCTGAGGTTGTTTATGGAACAATGTCGATCGCTACATCGATCCGAAATAATTGATCCGAAACCCCTTTCCATGTTAGATGATCCCTCGAAATCTGGGGATGCGGGGAAGATAGTCCGGGGCGAACCTAATTTTTCATCCAAATATATGGAGTGGGGAGACCTGAACTTAAATATGAGGGTGCTACCCTACATTTTGACTTGATACACTGCTACAGCCAAGATCCAGATAGTTATTAAATACGTCATGGAATCGAAGGTGTCTACAGAGCAATATGAAGATGCTGCCGTGGTTGAGAAAGAACCTACTGCTTGCGGTGACTCTCCGCAGCAGCAGAGGTTCAGTAAGCGAGCGTATCTTGCATCTACTGTTTGTGACGTTTTATACAATACCTACAAAATAATACGTAAGCTTACTATTTTTAGGGTCTTTTCCTCGGTTGGATTGCCCAACAACAGATGAATGTTGGGGCATCGACAGTCCTCAGTTACATAGATGCTGACCTGGGTAGGGTTCCTTTGGACTGAAAAGAACCAAATATAGTGAACTAATTAGTAAACTAGGACCCATAACTAACTACTCGTGGTTGTTCACTACATGGCTTGTGTGCGTTGCAATATTTTCCGCCCCGCTGGGTATAAACCTCCGCTTAAAAGTGCAAAGGAGATGACTTGACTAACTTATCGAGCAGGTTCACTTGCAGATCGTATAGGGAGAAGGTATTTTTTTATTGCTGGGAATGTCTTTGCGCTTATTGGTGCCATAATTTGTGCCGCTGCACAATCGGTAAACGTCATAATCGTTGGAATGACCTTTGGAGGAATTGGGGCTGCTCATCAACAGCTAGCAGTCGCCGGCTTATCTGAGATATTTCCCAATAAATATAGGGCGTATGTTCAAGGTAATGTCTCATAGCTTCAGATTAACTGGAGAAGAAACTAATGTAGGACATAGGAGCTGTTCAACTGTCCGCTTTTCCGTTTGTAGCCTGTGGCAGCCTGATCGGGTTCTCAATGGCCAAGTACGCCACATGGAGATGGGTATACTATCTCAACATAATCCTGGATGGCCTGGCTTTGATCGCTGTGGTTTTGTTGTATCACCCAGTAAGATACTGGCCTACCGCGAATATGGTCATCTTTTGTGCTAAGGACGTGACAGCCTTTTCCGAACAAAGAGACACCAAGGTGGCAGCTTATCAAATGTGCAGATTGGATTGGTATCAGTGTCTCAATTGTACGCTGTCCTCTTTTGTAGAGTTATAACATTAGCTAACCTCCTTGTAGGTTGGAGTTGTTGGTCTTGGGTTGGGGTTCGGTCCTGCTGCTTTCGGGCTGCATGGATGGGGCGCAGCTGCGGTTTTGGTGCCACTCACTTTGGGTATTGCCCTTTTGATCGCAGTTGGATTTTGGAGTAAGCACACATTATATCGCCATTTGAACATCCTCTAACCAATCCGTAATAGTGAGGTACGGCTCATCAGACCCATTGCATCCTCCAGAAATTTTCAATATCAGAGGGTAAGTCACTTTAATCCTCTGATCAAACATCTTGCTCATCGAATTTTATAGATTTTCAAACCTTCTCCTGATTGTGACGGCCATATATATGCCAGTGTATGCCCTGACATTTGTCTGGTCGCAAGAAGTTCAGGCTGTATATACAACTGATCCAATCGAAATTGGTCTTTATAATTTTCCTGCGGGCTTTGGAGCGGAAGTGGGCGCAATCATTGCTGCACTAGTCGCCCGAAGACTAGGTCGCACCAACCTTCAGCTCGCAATAGCGTGTCTCGTCTTGACCATTTTCACCGGCCTCCAGGCGACTTTAACGCCAAACAGTATCAAACCGGCTCTTGGATATATGTCCATTGGTGGGCTTGCAATAGGATACATCCAAGTCATATCGGTCGTGATGATCCAACTGGAAGCGCCTGACAAGTATATCGGCGACGCAACGGGTCTCTTGATTTCTTTCCGCACCGTTGGCGCGGCTTTAGGAGGTGAGTTATTGGATCTCTCAAAGCGAACGGAGGTTCTAACGATGTTGCAGTCTCCATCTGTCTAACGATAGTGAAATCAAAGGTTCGCTCGACCTGGCCACACGCAGTAGCTGAAGCTACTGTACCCCTGGGACTACCAGCGACATCATTGCCTGCACTACTTGGGGCACTGCAGACACAAAGTGTGCCTGCCTTAATGGCAGTCCCTGGTATCAGTCCCCAAATCATTGAAGCGGCAACTATTGCAACTAAGCTTACATATGCGGCAGCATTTCGGTGAGATTGGCTTTTTGATTTCCCATCTTACTCTCTTGTCCCTAATAGACGGCTTAAGCTAACTTCGGGCAACAAAGTCTGATCTACTATCCAGCTTTGGCCCTAGGTGTGGTCGGTACTGTGCTCTCACTGTTCGCCAAGGATGTCACTCCGTTAATGACAAACCATTTAGCTGTCAGTATGACACAATCGTAGAGCCATTCATTAGTAATATCTCGCAAAGGCGCCAAGAGGACGAACGTTTAACACAGTAGCTCGTGTGCAGAAGGCTTACTATCTCAATGGTTAGGGACATTCCTGGAGCTAAGGGCCGCGAAACTCCTGATCAGGTTGCGTTGCGTTAAGACTTAGCTAGAATGAAGACCCTGTTTCAAGGTCATGCATGTTTCGGACAGAAGTATTGATACAAGTAACAATTAGTTCCAAATCGTCAATGCGATAGCAGTCTACTTGGTGGTTTTTCGTACTCTCGTTATACCTCGCTTGTTAACTAATACTTTTTAGCTCGAATTGGACAAAGATCCTAACTTCAGTTTTAGGATACTATATTTAAATGATATATATTTCATTTAAAAGACTTGACGATAGTTAACTTTCACAGAGCGGTTCTAAATCAATATGACCGATGAATGATCTACAATTGTGTAATTCAGTTCTAGCAACAAGCGACCAGCCGGCCCTCAGCTCTTTAACAATGACATGTTGGTATAAGGCTGAAGATTGGTACGACATAAAGCCTGCCTGCGTTTTTATTCTAGATTATAGAAGATTAGACACAATAATAAATATGAAATTGATGAGTCTAAGCTTGTGGGGAGCAGCTGTACACGTACCTCAACCACAGGGTTACCAATGTCATATCGTTGCATTCCTTGAGCACGCCACAGCTTTGTACCGCGCCTCCCGAGCTCTGTAACTTCTTTGTCTCATCTGAAAAATTGCAAAGTATCTTGATAACCTCATCTCGTTTTTGCTTCTGGCAAAAGAAATGGCATACGGCAACATGGCTATCCGTTGAGCATTTATCTGGGTCATCATCTCGCGTAAACCAACCCCCGGCATGATCATAATGCTTCAGATCATAGTCAGGGCTTGCAAGGCCCTGTACGTGTCTGAGAAGCTTGTCATCATCGACAAGTTGCATCTCATGCTTGAAGATTTCTGACGACGGATGGCCCATGAAGAACCCAACAGCATGCGTATATCCTTCAAGACCCCAAAGGGTGTCAGGTTCTGCTCCATCTATGTCAGCTCCCCAGTAGTAAGTAATACCCTGAGGCTCAGTGGAAGACACTTGACACAACTGAACGAGGCGCTCCCTCCACTGTTGGTATACCCCAATTAGTACAAAATTGAACGAAAATAATGGCAGTTATTTTGGCATACCAATGGAAGTGCGCCATCTCTTCCTACAACGCGGGCGACGACGTAGAACCGGGGTATGCTCATTGTAAGCCTCCGTAAAATTATTTTTGTATTTTTTGAGTTTCAAGTTCTGCGAGAAATCAGGATTTAGGCTCTTTGTATTCTCAACAACCAATGCGGACAGGAAGCGGGTTACGCTGGATTCAGACAAATGGGGTACTATCGGACGATTCTCAAAGACGCGGGGTAATTTCGCATCGATGGCAAGATCACAAAATAAGACGCGTGAAATTTGGCCACCCCAAATTCTCTTCGGCCTAATTATAATGTCTCGGTCACTTTACGTCCGACATAGATAGAGTTGCCCCGAGGGCTAACTTTGCTATTGATCCGTCCCCGCAGTATGTATTCAACTAGACAGCTTCCACGCAGAGCATCAGTGAGCCGAGACAGAAACCGAACAGGGTAGCTGTGTAATCAGTAGAGTGAAGACTTAGCCAATACTATTGGAAATTGACTCCATATGGCTTTCAAAGAGTCAAAGTAGGAGACTTGCAATTGGCTTGATACGATATATCTAAACTAGGCTCTCTTGGTGGGTCAGCCTGAGGCTTTGGCTGGCGCTCCTGTCATCTTCGTTCTTGCAGCAGCGTAGCCTCCATCAACCGTCCATTTAGCTATGGTTATGTTAGTTAGCTGTGATGGTTTCAGCATCTCCAGACCTACCTCCTGTGACATAAGATGCGTCATCACTCAACAGAAAGCAGAGTACCTTAGCTACCTCTCCTGCTTCTCCCGTTCGACCCAGCAGTGTTTCATCCCCCAAGAGCTTTGAATTCCACAGGCCTCTTGCCTCACCATCTCTGATAATTCCTGTATCGATGGGTCCACTATGCGAATTGTCAGTCTGGAAATTATAACCCTCTGATGCCTTAACTGACGGCAGCAGGGCATTGATCCGTACGCCCTGTCTTCCCCACTCGCCTGCTGCAGATTCTGTCAATCCAATGACCCCAAACTTGCTCGTGGCATATGCTGCGTTCATCGGACTTCCGAAAAGCCCCGAAGTACTCGACACGTTAACAATGGATCCTCCAGGCTTCGTTATCTGTCCAAGTTCCGCCCGCATACAGTTCAAAACACCAGTAAGATTTACAGCCATAGTGAAATCCCAGTCCTTCTGTGGCTATATATTCTCAGGCTGTTAGCATTCATTTTAAACGCCACATATGACGCTCTGGGATGTAATGCGGTGCTCACCAGGGTCGCCACGGTGTGGTTGCCATGCCCAGCAGCTACGCCAGCGACGTTAGCTGCTCCGTCCAGCTTCCCAAATGTTTGTATCGTCTCCATCACCCAATTCTCTACTTGGATGGCATCACGTACATCGATCTTGCTCGACGTCACCCTGGCTCCCAAAGCCTTGCCTTGTGCCAGTTAACGTTTCGGTTCGTGGACGAAAAATAAGCAAGACGTACATGACTCTTCAGTGTCGCAAAGCGCGTCGACATTGACGTCGCTGATTGCAATGCCGGCAGCACCCAATTGAGCAAGCCTTATAGCAGTAGCTTTGCCAATGCCCGAAGCAGCCCCCGTCACCGTGAAAATCTTACCCTTTACCATACTGTTGTTGGAATTGCGAAATAAAATGTGTTGTTCTAGCTTGACCTTACTGCCATGGCACAAAATATGACGAGATGGAGGAATGGAAGGTTTTGTATTAGTATTGTTCCTTCATCCGGGACTGATACCGCGAATATAGGCCGTAATGCGAATTGGCCTATCGGATTGGCTTCGGTCTAACTCTGTCGCTATAATTTTGAGGTATAGCCCCCAAAACCTGGAGCTATGCCTCGTATCGTCCAGGCCGAAACTATTAAAAAGTATTGCGGGTATCGCTGGGGCCCAAACTATTGCGTTTACGTTCCCTAGGGGCCCGGTACGGCTTACGTTTGGAGATCGCAGTGGAGAGCCAGTGCAGAGATCATAAGCAGAGATAGATTTTCAGATAATCTAGACCCACAAATTGGTACATATATATCAGTGTGGCGTACAGCTCTGAGGAGACGATCTCCATTCTAGACACCCACTCATAACACATCGCCATGGTCAACATTAAGCCTCTTGCTCTTGTCGAGATGGATGTCAACAAGTTGAATCTCAACGTGGTCCCCGAATCTGGCGCCAATTTCTTCAAGCGTAAGTCCGGCTGTCTACGGCACATTAGTTTTGTGGCCTGAGAGAGTTTCAGTCAACCTCGACATACCTCTGGAAGGTAGAATAACAAGACTGTAGAAGAAACAATGCAGATGGAAACGAAAACGAAGTAATATTTCCATCCGACGGTATTGAAAGCGAGCGTGGAAGGGCTATTGTATGCAATAGCGCATGAAAAGAAAGAGACGAGGCCGATGGTTGCCCCATAGCTACGGAGATGTGTCGGCCAGATCTCCGAGATATAAACATACGCAGCGCAGTCAATCGTAGACCCGTAGAATACTATAAATGCGAAGAGCATGGCCACAGAAGCATTCAGTCCCGGTTTATATGCTGTTCCGAGATAATATTTCTGGAGAATACCTTCCGTAACTAGAGTAAAGGAGCAAAGATAGCCTCCTAGAGCTTTAGATATGTTAGTAATGGCACCAGTTTACATTATGTGAGCATAATTACCCAGAAGTTTAACTCGGCCAACTTTATCCATGATCGCAGCATTTATAAAACAACCAATCAGTGCACACACAGTCCATACTATTGACAGGCCAAGTTGTAAGGTGGTGCCATATCCGAGTCCACCAAATAAAAGTGGCGTGAGATTGGCAATGACCAGGATGCCAGTCGATTGGCCAACCACCCAGACCAAGATAGAGCAAAATGCCCGTTTCCTCAAATTCGGGGTTCGAAAAATATGGATGTAGCCCCTAGGAAGCGACCTCTCAACATTAACCTGGGCTTTGATCTGTGTCATTTCTGCTTGGGCTAAGAGTGCATATGGATCACTCTTGCCTCGGTGAAGCCGCTCAAGCACCTGCCAGGCTTCTTCATACCTTTCTTGCTCGACGAGCCACCGTGGAGATTCGGGGATGAAGAATAGGGAGACCAGAAGGACAAGGCTAAAAAAACCCAACACAACGAATTGGAGTCGCCATTGATATGGTGCATTAACGTAGTGGAATCCTAGGGCTACACACCCCGAGATGATATATGCGTAGACAATGGTGATAGCATGGCTGCCAACTAGCATTCCTCTCGTATGAGCAGGCGAGACCTCACTCATATACACAGGGCAGTTGGTGAGTACAATTCCTGCCCCAATGCCACATATAATGCGTGCCGTAATAAACATCGCGATATGAACACTTCCCGCTTGGAGGGCGGATGAAATCACTAATAGTACTGCCGCAGTGCCAGTTGCGACTCTGCGTCCAAATCTCTGAGAGATTGGTGCCTGGATCAGTGCACCGATCAGCCCTCCACCTAAGAAGCTGTGGATAAGTTAGTAGGAAGAGTTTATCAGCTCCAAGTAGTGGACTAACCCTCCAAGAATACCGCCGGTGACCGACTCAGCATTGCTGCCGCTCAGAAAATACTCCTGGAAGGAAGTCTGCGCTAGACTGCCGGCGATAGAGTTCTGCGCATAGCCAAAAAGAAACCCCCCCAGACCGGCCACCATAATAGTCTACTGGCTTCAGTATGTAACTTTGGTCTAAGGATGGGGTTACTAACTATGAGATTGACAAAACTTGTATGAGGTTGAATAGTGATATCCTCCAATTCGCCGTCTCTCACGACGGGGACGCTCCTTTGGACACGCAAATTTTCGAGCATCTTAATATTTCAAGGTAAAATCCAGGATAGTCGTATTTTCTGTTGGACACTGGGAGAGACGAATTTAAGGGCTCTTAGAAATATTAGGGCGGGAGGTGAGAAGCATGTATCGTAGCAAGATCCCTTGATCATACCAGCGCGGGAATGTGGGGAGTGCGGGGATTGTTGCATTGTTCCGCCAACCTGGTTCGGAGGGACATTGTTCTCGAGACCGTCGGGTAGCAGTAATTTGTCCGCAGACCGCCGCAGATCGTGCCGTTCGGAGCGGCGTTTCAATACATACTAATCACTGCGTCCCAACTTATTGTATCTAAGTTTTGGACTTCAACTTGTTGGCCGCCTCGATAACAGCCGCCTTAGTAGCAGCCACCATTTTACGCTGCTCATGGGCTTGTATCTGCCACAATCGACATCCCAGATTCAGTAGTAGAATCCAATTGCCTCACTCCGTCACATTCTTATTGTTGGCAATGTCGTCCAATCCGCTAGAGGCGAAGGTTGCACTGGTGACAGGGTCCTCTTCGGGCATGGGTCGCGCCATCGCACTTGCTCTCGCTGATAAGGGGGCCAAGCTGATGTGCTGTGATATGACGGCAGAAGCAAACCCAGCTGGTTATGAAGAAGATGTCAAAATTAACACACATGATTTGATCGTAAAACGAGGGGGTGTCGCAATATTCCAGGCCGTCGATATCTCCGACCTCGAACAACTGGAAGCTGCCTTCGCCCGGGCTGTGTCGGTGAGAAACAGACAACCTGAGCACTAGGCTACTGACCAGTAGATCTAATAAATAATGCAGGAGTTCGGACGGCTAGACATTAATGTGAACTGTGCCGGCTACTGGGCTCCATTTCGGAGTTTTGTCAACGAGGATGATGCCCTGTGGGCAAAGATGGTTGCTATCAACACGTTGGGGACGGCTAAGGCAATGCGTCTCGCGATTGCTCAATTTTTGAAACAGGATATCGATGTCAACTGGGGAAGTCGTGGGCGGATTGTTAACATCTCATCCTGTGCTGCCAATATTGCTTTCCCGGGAGAGGTGGCGTATTCAGCGACAAAAGCATCCATCAATCATATGACCCGTGCCGGAGCGATAGATCATGCCGGTGACTCGGTTAATATCAATTGTATAGCGCCAGGAGTGGTGGCTACTGGCATGGCACGAAGGAATATTGAGAATAAAGATATCTTTGCAGTGATGGAAAATGCCACGCCATGGCCGAGAATAGGTACCGCAGGAGATATTGCTGGTGTTTGCATGTTTCTTCTCTTTCCACAATCGCAATGGATGACGGGCCAAATACTTGCAGTTGATGGCGGAATGACTTTGGGAATTCCTTCATAAGGTAACGAAGTGCCTACAGGTCCTTATGGGAAAATATATTATAGTCCTTGCTGTTGATTTGCTTCATTTTTCATTTGATTATTGAGATGTCTCAATAGTAAAGCATGCAGTTTTAATTACGGTGCTTCGGATTAATAGCCCTAGTACGCATTCCACGGTCTGTCTTCTCCCCGAAGAGGCTGCCCATAGCAACAACCTGGGCGACTTTCCATTTAACTTGGCGTTTTCTCTGGACCCGGGGTTGCAGTCAACCCCGCTGAGTACTACTACACGGCATGAATTCAGGCCCGATAAATAAGAAGATAGGAACTACAACTTCGTGCCTATATTTCCTTCTCGCTGGTACTTCTCACGTCTTTTATGAATCTTTTATTTCCATTCTTGCTTCTCTCAGGAGGAGAACCGTACCTCACAAGATATCAAAAACGTATGAGTTGAGTACAGGCAGTATTCACAATGATAAGGAAGTTGCGACTCACGGATTAGTAGGCGCGAGTTCGAGAGATATGAGTATTGGTACGACACAGCACAAAGCGGTCCTCAGGGAAAACTGGTTTGTTTGTATTTGATGTAATCAAGTCCTTAGCTATACTAACCTACCCCATCCCAATACGTTTACTAGGTTACACTTGTCCTTCACAGTGTATTGGAATAAGCGAAGCGTTCTGCAGCTCTTTGCACAGTAAACACAGTCAGCACTGCTATGTCAAATGCTTTCGTCCCTATGTTCGAAAGCTATAGCGTTCTTAGCTTCATCATCCGTGATCTCAAACATCTCCATCTCAACCTTATCCCCAAATGCGCGATTGACCTCTTCTAAAGTCAAACCTTTGGTCTAATTTCATTTGTTAGATATGTTATATCAAGTGGCCCGATGTACTATACCTCTGGGAAAAAGAAGAAAACAATCGGGAGGAAGAAGAGATTGCAGCCGATAAAAACGAGATTGAATTTCCACGTAATATTTTGGAGGGCGATAGGGGCTGTTTGACTGAAGATTACGGTTACCGCGTTGGAGGAGAAGAGTGCGATAGACATCCCAGTAGCTCGAATCTTAGTTGGAAGAACTTCGGCAGCATATGCATACGGCGATGCTGCAAAGGTACTTCCAAAGAAGAATATGAAAACCATGATTATTCCGATTCCAGCTTTGCCCCAACCTGGTGTATGTATGCTTTAATGCTCTGCACAGATTACTGACCATGGCAAGACTCACCTGGATCATTTGTTTGTTCGTATTTTGCTGAAAAGGCCGCAAAAACAGCGAGACAGATTGACAGTATACTTAATCCAGACAAAAACAGAAATTTCCTACCTGCCCGATCAATTAGTAGTAAGTTAACTACTCCGCCTGCGTTGTTACAGAGTCCGAATATCCCGGCCATTAAGAGGGTAGTTCTGTGAGAGAAACCAAGTCCGGCATATAGTACTGACTATCCGACCATAAGTTCGATTTTACAAATCGAGATGGAGTAAGCTTACCTGATATATCTGGATGGTCTGAGCCCCATTCGTCTGTGTAGATGTCATCGCTGCAACGGCAGCAGCTACCCGACGAAGCTCTCTCATATTGGTAAAAATATGGGTCCACAAGTGATCTGCTGTCTCTTCTGCTTCAGCTGCAAGTTGAGCCGAGATTTGAAGATACTCCTTTTCCCAGAACATGTGATCATTATGGTCATCATGGAGCCGTTGTAGGACAATTCGAGCTTCCTCGTGTCTTCCTTTCATAATTACTGCAGAACTTCTCAGTGTGAAGTTGCATCTTTAAAGGTTGATACGTACACCACCGCGGTGAAAATGGCAGATAAAAACAACCAAGAATGAGTCCAACTGCTGGCAAACACTGTAATGCAATTGGGAATCGCCTACTTGACGTTAAAAGCTGACTTGAAAATGTTATATGCATCATTCATACCATGAGAATGACAGGTTGGATGAGAAGTTGCAAGCATATCCAACCCATGAGGCAAACGTTCCGGCAACAGTGAGGGTCAATATTTGAAAGGCTACCATGGCTCCCCGCTGGCTGGGAGGGGCTATTTCAGACTGATATATGTTGACGGTCATGAGCATTACGCCAGAGGCTGCGCCGGCGATAACACGTCCTGCAAAGAATGTAGCAATGTTGTGGGCCGCGGCTTGAAGAATAGCCCCGATAAGACCAATGCAGCCGCCTATCTGTATCGCTCTCTTCCGCCCAAAGTGATTAGCAAGTAAGCTGGCGACCAAGAGGCCAAGAATAACACCTCCATAATAGCTTGACCCAATAGCCCTCGTAGAAATCTTAGCAGGATGTCGACAAGTGAGCAACGGGAGCATATTAACTCACCCCTGAACCTTGGCACTAGGCTGAAAATAATCAATGAATCCCTCCTGCGCAAATCTAGATTCATTGTTAGCATGTTAGTTACTATCTACTTTCTAGGAGATATTCGCGTGAGAGGTTACGTTGAAGCAATGACAGCGGCATCATAGCCATAGAGCATACTGCCCGAACCGGCAATGCCGGCGCATACCCAATTATACACTCGGCCCATAGTTTATTTAAATTGTTGTTGCAGAACCAAAAAGTTGGCAGTTGAGAGAAGGTATTCAGACTATTAAAAGTTCCCCGCCGCAGTAATGTCGGCGCAATTTGTGTTCCCTACCTTGTATCTTATTTTCTCGGCCGTGCGCGCTTCGGGGTGATTCGCCTTTGTCCGAGACGGGAGATCTCATAAGACGATTCCGGAATAAGAAGACAAAAAGGATCAATAACTAGCCCGTAGCGACCTTTTGCATTGTTTGATGTTTGACTAGACATCAGTCTGACCGACTGTGTATTACTACACATCCTAAATCTAGGCCTGATAAATAAAAATGATAGGAACTATAATTTCGTAAATATATTTCCTTCCCGTCAGTACTTCTCACCTCTGTTATGAATCTCTTCCGTCTCCGCCTTGCTCCTCTCAGGAGCCGGCCTGCAACTCGTCTTTTTGGAGGGGAAATTTCACGCATCCTGACTTACTCTGTGGCTCAAGTCAAAGGGTAAGTCCAGATAACCTCTTTCAAGATGTCTTTCGTCTCCAAATAACCATTGTTCAGGGTCTGGCATACCATAAAGCATTCGACGTTATTGTAGTTGGATCAGGATGTTCCGGCTTGACAACGGCAATCGTAGCAGCAAAGTCTGGCCTCAAAGTATTGGTTGTTGAGAAAACAAAGTATTTTGGCGGCACTACTGCATACTCTGGCGGTGGCGCTTGGATTCCAAACAACAAATATCAGTCGGCGATTGGAGTCACGGACGACTCCTACGAAAAGCGGATCATTATTTACGCAATGTGTTGGGAAAACATTACGAACCAAACGCGATCAGATCTTTTCTAAAGAGTGGCCCGGAGATGGTAAAGTGGATGGAAGAAAATTCGGCAATGCAGTTTAAACCAGTTCCCCTGCCAGATTATCATCCGACAACGGAGGGGGTATCAATCGGCCGAACCCTTCTCACTGAAGAATATGATGGCAGGCATCTTGGCCCTCGCATAAAGGACGTCCGATATGTGCTTCAGGGTTTGTCTGTGTTTGGGTCCATGCAAGCTGATCCTTCTGAACTGGCCTATTTGACCAAACCATTTACCAGTTTTAACAACTTGTCAAAATGCGTCCACAAATTAGGTCGTTACGCAGTTGACCTCCTTCTTTACGGTAAAGGAGTAATGATGGCAAACGGAAATGCACTTGTAGGCCGCTTGCTCCATACTTGTATTTCAGAAAATGTTGAATTATGGAAAGACAGCCCTGCAGTCAGAACTATCCTCGAGGATGAAAAGATCACAGGGTTGCTAGTCTCAAAGGGTGGCGAGCAGAATGTTAAGCTTGGGGCCCGGAAAGGAGTTGTTTTAGCCACCGGAGGATTTGGGAGATCAATAGAAGCCCAGAACTTTTCCCCACATATTTGGAGCGCACAACCTAGAGCTAATGTTGGTGATGGAAAGCGAATGGGATTCGAAAGCGGGGCTATATTTCCTCCTCAGAATCCAATCAACGGCATTCTTGCCCCAATATCTCTCCTCCATCTTAAGGACCAAGTACGACGATATCCACATTTTGCAATTGATCGATCTAAGCCAGGATCAATCATTGTTGGTCCTAACGGCCGGCGCTTTGCGAACGAGTCCGGACCGTACCAAGAATTTGTTTCTATATTGCACCAAAGAGACATCAAGGAAGCATGGTTTATCGGCGACAAGACCTTTCTCCGCAAATATGGCATGGGCATGGCTCTACCATGGCCATATCCGAAGTGGAGATTACTAAGGCAAGGCTACCTTGTGAAAGCATCCACGATATCCTCCCTCGCAGAAAAAATAAACGTCCCCCAAAGTGCTCTGGAGAAGACCGTGGGCGAGTGCAATGCGAATGCACGCAAAGGCATCGACCCGGACTTTGGTCGTGGCGGGAACATCTACGATAATTTCTATGGAGACCCAACCGTCAAGCCAAATCCAAATATGGGCCAATGTGTCGAGCCTCCATTCTATGCTGTGAAAATCCACCCTGGAGACGTTAGCACGACGTGGGGCATGATGGTCAACGAAGATGCCCAGGCCCTAGACTCAGCGGGAAATCCAATTCAAGGCCTTTATGCAGTTGGCAATGACCAGAATTCGGTTATGCGGGGGCAGTATCCCGGTGGAGGAAGCAGTATCGGGCCGGGGATGACTTTTGGCTATCGAGCTGGCATGCATTTGGCTGGAAAAACTCTGTAAGTGCCTAAAATGTTGGCCTAAACAAACTGGACGTTCTTTTGGGCAGTATCATCAAACAGGATAGATAACTCCAGAAAATGTACTTAAGAAACTGCTCTGGGTTATACTTAGAGGCTTGTATATTTTCTAATATCGTAGATCCATATATATAATATAAATGGATATGGCTAACTGCCAACCCGGCATCGTACCGTCAGGCACAATTTATCCATTTGTGGTCTTTGACTTGGATAAATACACTATAGAGGTATACCAATAGTAAATCCCCCATCTACCGCAATGTTTTGTCCTGTTATCCACTGTGCCTCATCGGAGCAGAGAAAAACAACTAAGTTTGCGATATCTTGAGACTGGCCTAGTCTAGGCCACGGCGTCCCCTTCTGCATCTCACTAATGATCTTGGGGTCCCGGAAGTTTGTACTCGCCATAGCAGTCCGAACAACACCAGGACACACAGCATTGATATTTATTGAATCTTTTGCGTGGTCCAAGGCCACATTCCTCGTTAGCATCGATACAGCTGCCTTACTTGCAGCATATGTCGCTTCGCGTCTGACCGCAACAATGCCAGCGCTAGAGGAGATGTTGACGATCCGTCCTCTAGAGCCGGAATTAACATCAATAGGTTGCTTTAAAAACTGCTTAATAGCTTGACGCATTGACGTTGCACATCCTTTGCCATTAATTCCCATCATTGAATCCCACATTTCATCTGTTTCCTCCACGAAGTCCCTAAGGGGCAGCCACAAACCAGCATTATTCACCAAAATGTCAAGTTTCGAGAATTTCTAGGGCCGCGGTTAGCAACTTTCTCTTGGAAGTTTGAGAAGTCCAGTCAAACTAACTTCGACAGCAAAATCGATCAGAGCCCAGATTTCATTAGTTCTCCCCATGTCACATTTATGAAAGACCGATATGCCTCTGTTGTTTGCTATAACTTCGTGGGTGGGAATGTGCTTGTCCTCTTCAAATCCATCTGGAGACGCGTCTGGCCATAGATCTGAGCAGACAACGTAGGCACCCTCACGTGCGAGAGATAGAGCAATGGCTCTTCCCATACCCGAAGATGATCCTGTAACCACCGCAACTCTTCCATGAAGTCGACCTATCCCGTCATTTTTGTATGTTGGAATTGGGGGCATGGCTGCTGCGGACAAGAATTACACCGCTTAGACAACTTGGTGAAGATAATTTCGAATTTTACAATGGCGGATTCTTATACACCATCAAGCATTAGTCATTCTGTAGAATTAATAATGCCGATGTAGAAATAGAATTAAGGCGGTCCCGCCTCGGACCAATTTCGGTACGTTATGAGCATCTTCCCCGCACCAAATGTATCCCCGGACGGCCCACTAAATAACCAGCACAGCACTTCCAGATTGTTCAGTATATTTACGGCCGAAGAGAAGCATGAATATGTGACTTTCATTCTCAATTGGGGATAATTTCTACATCGCCAATATGTTTTCAAATCAAGTTGTTCAACTCATAATCGTGCCACACAGACCAACTCACACAGATGCCGAGATTGATTCCGATATAGCGCCTTCACTGCAAGTGTTGTTGAGGTATAATCAATCATACAATAACTGGGACTCTGACGATTTAACTGCTGATTTTAACATCAAATAAATTAGTGCCGACGGCCTCAGAGCATGCTGGCGGGGAAGAAAATATGAAGATCGATATACAAGAGTCTTTCTTGTCCTCTGGGAAGAACTCCGATTCAGCCATAAATTCTTCACTAGTATGGCCTACAAAGATTTCAACGTCAAGATCCAACCCGCTTTAAATGGTCGCAAGATTGAATGGACGAAACATGCTCTCATAAGTCTGTCGAACAGCGTGGATAACGTAGAGCGCCTGAAAAGCGTCCTTTCTTCTCCAGCGATAGAAGTTGCTTTGACGAAAGTCGTCGAGGGCGGAGTAGCTGGATATTATGATCAATTTCGAAAAGTTGTGGTTCCAATTCTCGACGATGATCCCGGGTGCAATGGCTATTTCATCAGTCCTCAAATAGAGAACCCTCAAGACCAGATCCTTTTGATTAACTGGAAATCTGTTGACGTAAGGACACTCTCATATTACAAAGTTGTCTTTTTCCAGTATAATTAAAGGGATCCTAATAATTTGGTCACAGGCTCATCATGAGGAATTTGAGAAAAAACCTGGGTTTAAATCATGCATTGATGCACTTTTCGATTACTATGCAGAATTTGTTGTCCCGTGGCATATAGTCAGCTTAGAGTTAATTTCTGGTTCTCTCTAAACCCCTTTAATCCTTGGACAAGTAAAATCAATCCGAATTAGTTGAAATATTTATACATGTAAGTACTGATCCGGCTTAAAGAGTCAAATCACAAGGAAATATTGACAACTCACCACCTATTGGTCCAACTACGGAGTAATCGAAGTATGCTAGTTGCAATGACCGTGTCTTACTACTTGAGGATTAATATAACTGGGCACGCATCTTAGAAGCTTAACTTTAATCAAAGACCATGTCCTAGAGTCATAGTCCTAATTCTCAACAACGGGAACTGACGATGTGATTAACCCGCCCCACGTCAGATAAAGGCTTCAGAATAAACAGAACTTGAATACTTTTACAGATTATTGGTATATTGAGTTATGGACTTGAATATATTCTAGAAAAGAGACCGTTAAAATGAGAAGCTCTTCTTTGGGTCAATAGACGATGTGAAATCTGCCTCTCGTGTGGCCATGTTAACAGGGAACGACACGTGTTCATGCACCCAACGCCATGTGCCATCCTGTTTGATCAAAATAGCGCTAATTCGATATGTCATCTCAAAATCCTTACCGTCCGCTGACTTGCCTCTAAGTCTCTGCACCATGGTTGAGTATGCGGAGTCCTTAGAAGTGGCCACAATTTCGAGATCTTTGAAGTCGACTTTGGCATTGGCGAAGTAGGGGAAGGTCTCCTCAAAATGCTCTTTGAACGTCGTTGGACCGCGCGGTGTCATACCAAAGAGGTCGACTGCCTATCTCAGCTTGAGTTTCTACATATAACTGCAGTGCGCCTTACAGGTGATAACTTGAGGGACATCATAGAACTTTTTGCCAGCTTCAGAGTCGTTGACGAATTCGTTGTTCAAACAAGACGCCCAACCCTTATAGAATTCCAATATCTCCTCTTCCTCCTTCAAGTACTCAGGCTTATGAAGCTGTAGTATATGTTTAGCTTTCATGTCATCGGCAATAGTCATTTCTTTCATCTACATTACTGATTGGCATACTCAGGTTCTTCCACAAGTCTTGAACTGTCGTCAAAGTTTTCTACTCCACGTTTAGTAATCTTTCCACGCCGAGATTGTAGTTAAAGCCACCTCGTTAAAGTAAGCCATCGTGAATTATTCTTGGTACTCTCGAAATATTAAGATTGATGTCTTTGTTGATATGATTTATGGCTTGGAGCTATCATGACTTTAGTATGCTAAGGTAGAGCCTGTATGGTTTCTATTGCGTTATATAGAAGCATAGAGCAACTGCAAGCCGCTTAAGTTTCATAATTAGCCAGGTCAGTTATCCCGCGACGGAGCAAACTCGCACACCCTTCAAAATGCGGGGAATCCCGCACACTGACATATTTCCCGCGATAATGCTCCGCAATTAATCCGCCTTTGGCCACCGCCACCGCGATATACAGCGTATGAATGTTCCGGTCCATAATTGCTGTCATTGGAGATATTAAGATCTTAACGGAAAACCGGACAGATATGCTACTCCATTCCTAAAGCATCAACATGTTGCCCGCATTGCCAGCGATATGTCCCATGATATATCATCTCCAATCCGGACGGATAATGACTAGTATCCCTGATAAAGCTCCATCTCTACCGAAAGATTACTGCACAGCATCTTGTAACACTTACATATAAGACGAGGTTTCATTGCGCGCCAAAGTCCTCTCCCGGCCATCTTCAATTATCTCTTTGTCACTATGCAGACAACACTTGTGCTCTCAAGCACAGCAGTTCTTGCAGTATGGTGTATTTACAGGCTTCTGCAGGTTGGAAGGTACGTACTGTGAAAAGTAAATGAGAAAGAACGGCAGATACCAATTTGTCTAGTCGGGATCCACGAATGCCAAAAGGCCCTCCTACCGTTCCTATATTAGGAAACTTACTGCAACTTCCGCTCACTGGAATTCATAAGAAGTAAGTTTGGTTATGCTTGGCTTTGATAGCTTTTCTAACTGTAAACCGAGATTCCGAGATTGGGCAGAGGAGTACGGTGGAGTATATTCCTTAAAGTTTGGCCCAAACAATGCCATCGTCCTCTGCGATAGAAAAGCTGTCCATGAGTTGTTAGACAAGAAGGGCATCCTGTACTCCGACAGACCGCACACTTATGTCGGATCACTGATGACTCAAGGCGACCATATGGTGGTATCGTCTCTAGATACACTCACAAGGGAGAAGCGTAAAGTCGCCACACATAACTTTTCTGTGAGAATCTATACTCGCGATAGCTCCAGGATCCCATTTTCTAATCGTCAGTATGTAGCCCAAAATGTTGCAGGAACGAGCCGCCCACATCCAGGATGCTGAGTAAGTTGACATCCTTCTCTCGGCGAAAAACAAACTGATGCATGGCAATAGAACCACTGTTCTATTGCTGGACTTTCTCGATAATCCCAAAGACTTCTATACGCATGTGCGACGAGTCACAGCGTCCATTGCGAATATTTTAATCTTTGGTCAACGAGGTGCAACTTACGACTCGTTCTGGGGCCGGGTAAGTACTCAGTTTTACTAAGTTATAAAGTTTCTAACATTCTTTCAGTGTGTGTATGATGCTCTTGACAGGGTTAGAGGTCGATTTGAACTTTATAAAGAGACGCCGTCTAACTTGTCCGTAGTTCGGAGAGGCTTTAGAACCAGGTGCAAACCCACCAGTGGATGAGTTTCCATTTCTAAGATTCTGGCCTACCAGATGGGCTGGATGGAAACAACGTGCATTTTCTGCCGGGAGGGCCATGGACAAGATCTGGAGCACAGCACTTGAGACTGTAGAGAAACGACGTAGCATTGGAGACGTCCGAGAGTGTATTGCTGATCGACTGATAGATGAGTACAACGAGAAGGGGTACCCATTCAGTCGCCACGCTTTCATGATGCTTCTTGGTGAGATGTGTGAAGGAGGAGCAGAAACAACGTCATCGTCCATGTTGACGATGATTCTTGCAATCACTAAATACTCTGAGGTGCAGCGAAAGGCAAGACTGCAAATTGATGCAGTGTGTGGAACTGAAAGGCAAGATCTTTCAAACAAATCGTTCAAAGTTGCTTGGATCTAGAAGAGCTGACACTTATATCAGGTCTCCTCTTTGGTCCGATTTTAAAGATATTCCCTATGTTAATGCGATCGTGAAAGAGGGTATGCGGTGGCGGCCAGTGTAATTCCTCCCATTACACAATCAGTTTACAGGGTTCTCATCTAATACTTTTCAGGATTTCGAGTGGGCTGCCACACAAAAATAAAGAGGATGATTATTACGAAGGAATGCTTATCCCGAAAGATTCCACTATCTTTCTGCCAGTCTGGGCGCTCAACAACTGGGATGCCCAAGGCTTCTCAGACCCGGAAATCTATAATCCAGACCGTTACATTAATCACCCCAAATTAGCAAATGACTATGCTGGAAGTGCAGACTACAAAGACCGAGATAAGTTCTCTGCCTACCTTCTTGTATATCCTCTCATTGACGCTTGATGCACATCACTACGGCTACGGAGCAGGCCGCCGCATGTGTCCTGGAATCCACCTCGCAGAACGCAACCAATGGCGCATAGTGGCAAAGCTACTCTGGGCCTTTGAATTCTCTGAACCAACGGATCCGAAGACTGGGAAGACGATCCCGTTAGATACGGAGGCTTATCACATTGGTTTACTGCATTCACCATTGCCGTTCAATGTTAATATTAAGCCAAGAAGTGAAAAGCATATTGAAGTTATTCGGAGAGAAGCGAAGGCTGCCCTTCAGAGCCTGGCTAAATGGGATTAGCCCAGTTATGAAATTTGATTTATTAGATGTGGGTACGATCGTAACTTCGGACCAGGGTGAGAAGTTACTAATGATTGCTTTATATTGTTCTAATTTGCTTGCCTATAGTCAATGAGCTTTTCGCATTTTTATACACCTATTCTATTATCCTTTAAAAATTTCTCTAAGATATTGCTTGCAGTTATTTTTAATTATATATATAATACTTATTATAGTATTTCTACTGACATTTAAACAAAGTCCAAAGTCTATATTTCTTAATACTATTATATAACGATATTAATCGCGAGGTTTCCACCTTCTTGCCTAGTTTCCGGTAAACTAGGCGAGGTACAGCCAAAACGACCATTTTAGCCAAAACGCCTGTCCCCATACAATTTTACTAGTAATTTAATGCCAGCACTACTACAACCATTTTAAAGATACTTAGCCCCTATTAATTAATTAAGAAATACTAGTGTATAGCTTCAAGTATAATGAAAATTCAACATTTCAGCCATCTAGTGATTATAACGCTTTAAAACAAGAGGATCCCAAGGCTTCTAATCATGCCCCGTCTTAGCTGTAGCCTTTAATATCACTCCCTACTTCTGCATTCTAACCTTATTGATCCTTTTAGTGATCTTTTAAGCCCTTTCAGCCCTCTTTTGCTTAATATATTGCTCCCTTCTAGCCATCTGTAACCTTATATCCCCTACTTTAATTACCCTATATTAAGAGGCAATACACCACTAACCACCGTCCCTTTTATATTAAGCTCTTTTAGCCTCCTTAGCCCTTCTCTTATCTAGTTCTTCTAGAGCTAATATTCCATTTGAAGCAATGATCGATTAAGCCTTATTTCTCTTCTTAACTACCTGTGCAACTATAAGGGAGAGTGGGATTAAGCTATCTATTGTACCAGTTAGTCTAGAATCAATGTAAGCCGAATATTGCTATATTTCAGGAAGCTCTAATTGAGGGGTCTAGCAGCTAGCCCACTCAAAAGTAAAGGACTCTTCTAGCTCTAGTGTATAGCTAGGCTCTTAAAGTTAAAATTTCTATATATTCTTAAGAACAATATATAGTTAGAAAGACACAAGCCTTAAGCTCTCCTATATATAAATAATTCAGTACTTCTTTATTAAAAATATATATATTTCATTATATATATCTAAGAAGTTAATCCTTGAGTATTTACACCTACTAAAGCGTACTTGCTTAGCTAGGATATTCTAGTATTAAGCCTTTATAATGTGAAATATCCCAATATTAAGTAGCTAGAGGATATATATTAAGTAGGTAGGGAGTAAGACAGAGACTACTTTATAATCCTAGTAGTTATTGATAGACTCCTTTGTTAGGTAAGATCTATAGCTATCTATAACTAGGATCTAATACTCTCTAGAGTGGATAATACCCCTTCTTATTATAATACTAGGCCTAGTTACTGCCTTCTAGTGCTTAAACTAATCTAGATCTAGTCTCCTTATTTATAGTAAAAGTAACATTATTCAGTATATTGTTATCAAAGTACTTCTCTAGAAAGATGTAGCTAGAGAGTATTATAAAGCTAGGAGCTTGATCTCCTACTGTATTGATTGCTTTGATTATAGTTAAGGACTCTTGTATATCTGGATCTAATATATATACTGCTAATATACTCGGAAAGGGTAAAGACTAGACGTCCTCCAAGTGTTCTAATCCTCTAGCTAGTCTCATTGTAGTTCTATATATTCTAAGAGGGGTAATATTATACTTAGAGACTACTTGTTGGAATCGTCGAAAGTGAGACTCAATTTTAGCCCACTCAATTGCAGCTTTACGTTCAGCTAATAAGGGCTTTAAACGTCAAGCTTTAAGGAACTGCTTATTCCTATTTAGCCACCTAGTTAGCCAGGGCTTCGATACTAGAGGTTCGCCTACAGCACACAATATACTATTCGCAGCAGCCCGAATATGCTAGCACTCTAGATTCAAGCCTACCTTAATACACCGCTCGCAATACAGCTTTAAAGCAGCATCTTACGCATCGTTTAGACGCGTATTTCGACCACCCTAAGATGAATTAGGAGACGTACCCTTTGCGCAGGCAATAAGGACCCTATATCGAACAGTATATCGACGCGCTGCAGCCCTCCAGGACGTGAATTGACTCCTCTGCATAGCCTAGATAGCCTACAAGATGCGACGCTCTTCTTCAGCCGAAGGTATTCCCATATCGTTAATGTCGCATTAGCCGGAAAAATCACAAAAGGTCAATTTGAAATGGTTGTAGTGGTGCTGGCATTGAATTACTAGTAAAATTGTATAGGGACGGGCGTTTTGGCTGAAATAGTCGTTTTGGCTGTACCCCGCCTAGTTTACCGGAAACTAGGCGAGAAGGTGGAAACCTCGCGATTACTTGGAAGCCAAAAGGTAGTGTGGTTCATGCCAGGTGTTCCGTACACACCCACGAATGTGGTTGTCTGCCTTGTAAACTAGGAGATGGTGGGGCGTGGTGGTGATCCCGGGGCATTTCTCCATCTCCAAGGGCCACAATTCGTCCGCGCAGTCTTGACACAGCGTTCATCCAGCAAGTAATGCTACAGTAACGGGTCTTTGGCATCGCTAGTCCCGGATGGCAGGCATATAACCGTATTGCGACCACGCGGGCCACAAGCGGGCCTACCATGGGCCATTACCTTAAAAAAACACACAATACAGTTGCTTAAGGAGCCTACGCCAACTCGTCTATAATTAATCATGGAACTCGGTCTTACAGGGTAAGAAATATTGCCTCAGAGAGCATCCTCATGACGGAGGAGAATATGTTTCACCGACTGACATCGTGCACACAGAGTCGCCTTGGTTACAGGTGCCGGCGGGGCCTTGGGCCGCGCCATTGTGCTTCAGTTCGCGCGAGACGGTGTTACTCGTATTGCTGGCGTCGACCTCTCCGAGAGAACTCTGGCAGAGACAGCAGCGGTCCTTCATGCTGAGTTCCCCGGCGTCGAATTCTTGACCAGTCTAGCAGATATAAGCAACGAGGAGCAGATCCAGGCTACGTTTCGCCAAATTATAGATAAGTTCGGGAGGATCGATTATGCGGTAAATAATGCGGCCATCGGGTCGCCATTTGTCACGACGGGTGATGCTGAGTTAGAAGATTTTGAGCGTATACAGAGCGTTAATGTCAAGGGCACGTGGCTCTGTCAGAGGGAGGAGTTAAGGCAGATGGCCAAGCAGGCTCCACTTACATCGGAGGTCTCAGCAGCGTGAGAATCCCTCCTTCTTTTGCTTCTCCGTGTCCGGAGTGAGAGGCCGATGTCCTTTCCCAAAAGTAATGGATTTTGACCAGTTATACTAATAACGCGTCGGCGAGGCTTCTAGATCCGGGAGAGTAGCCTCAAAGGGGTCAATAGTTATTGTTTCATCACTCCTCGGCCATCGAGCCATACCTCTAGATGGCCTCTACACTATCTCCAAGCATGGTTAGTTATTTCATCTCGATTTTCGACTATAGAAAGCAGATACCGTATCACTGCTCCGTTGACAGGACGTACTGACTTCTTGTAGCAATTCTTGGCATGGCAAAGACTGATGCCCTCGATTACGCGGCCAAGGGCATCCGTATCAATGCCGTCTGTCCCGGGTATGTATTGTATATACTGTGGTAGAACCTTGTATTCCTAATTCAAACAGGTTTATAGATACACCACTTCTAACCCCTACTACTCGAGCGCTACTCAAGCCACAGATTGATAAAACGCCGATGGCCCGCCTAGCACATCCACAGGAAGTTGCCGACTCTATAGTCTACCTGGCTAGTAATCGGTCAAGTTATATCACAGGCGCTGTACTAGCTGTAAGTTATTTTATTTCGTTATTTATTTATTTTCTAATCTTTGTATATGCTTACAAATCTAATCAGGTCGACGGAGGATATAGTGCTCAATGAGAAAATCCCGTGGGAGGCAAGCCCGGAGGAAGATCCTGTTCTCTTTGAAGCATACTTAGGCCAAATCTAGAGCGTTTAGGTGTAATTACTGAGGCCCTCACAAGCAAGCTCTAAAACATATATAAAGCGTTTTCTATTGCTCTTGCTCGGTCCCTTGATTCACTGGAATACTAAAATTGGTGGACAGAAGTTATTGTGCATACCCCACTTTTACACCAAAACTTACCCTCTTCCCCCTCTATTTAATTAAATAAAATGCTAAAATAAAACCCTTGGGTTTTTAGTAAATAACTTTACTAAAGACGTTATTTTTTCTGCGTTATTTTATAACCCTAATGTTGTATCGTATATAGTACCTTAATAAAATATAAAGAAATAAATATTTGCTTGTTTTGGATATAAAATAACTAAGCGATGTTTGACGACTTTTCTAATACCCCTTAATTATAACTCTAATAATTATAAAAATGGAATTATAGTGATATATAATATTATAGGAATAAAGCATCTAGTAAAGTTCTTTATTAAAACCCAAAGGTTTTATTTTACTATTTTTATTTAATTAAATAGAGGGGGGTAAAGAGGGCAAGTTTTGGTGTAAAAGTGGGGTATGCACAATAACTTCTGTCCACCGATTTTACTAGAAAATTAAACCGGATGAAAATTAAGAACCCGCGCCACCCCAGCTAACATCTGCGCCGTATACCCATTACTGTGTATATATCATGACATGGACTCGAATTAATACGAAGCGTCTAGCAAGTACGTATCAGCCGCGAGCACCTTTCTTTGCAACTGCGGTTCCTTCTGCCATATGTAGGCCACGCTATCTTTATCTTTAGTAGTATAATTGGTGTCAGGAAGCACCGCCACATAGTAGAAGTTGGCATCTGCAAACAGAAAGTCATTGGTCTCTTTCGCATGCTCGAGAGGCTCGTCTTGAACCTATGACTTTCTTAGTACCGAGAACCAGCTTTGCGAGAACGTAGCGATTAGCGCCAGTAGAGCCGAGGGGCCTTCCTATCTGCAGTGTTTGCGGAGAGGAGTGGGCGGGATTGAGGGGCGAACAATGTGGAGAAAAATATTAAATCGACCGGTGCTGCGTAATCCGCCCGATATTAACCCCTCTTGCCCTCGGGCGGATTACAACAATATCCGACCGCGAGTCTCGTCGGTGGGGCTAGCAGTACTCCGCACGGATCGAATCCCCAAGTTAATGCGTGCGGTGCAATCTCAGGACCATTGCTCGGAACGGCGGAGGGACTGCGCTGGCCAAGGGCCTACGGGCCGGTGGTCAAACCCGGAAATCATCCCGCAGCAACACACGCACCGCGCAGTATAGAGTAACTTGCAATTTGGCATGGTTGGATTATTGCAGCGTTGTGTCATTTACACGAGTAGGAACATACTAACAATAGAATACTCATCCTCAAATATACTCTAGGAAATATATATGTATGTGCAGTATCGGAATAAGTACCACAACTGCAGAATTTGTGTACTGAAACGAATTTAAGCTCTAATCTCAATACCGTGCTGTTGTCTATTCCGATGTTGAAAGATATTCCTGTGTCCTTTCCAGGTTTGCAGTTTCTCAAACCAGCAGTATCTCATGTCTTAGCCGTTATCGTCATTGCAAGAAAGTCGGTGGTAAATCCGGCCCTATTGGTGAACATACGAGTTAGACATGTATAGGGCTAGATATGTAAATAAAGGACGGGACGTACCCCAGATATGTAAGTTATCTGGCGATGCGAGACTGTGGTTCGTTGGATTAGAATTGTTTACCAAGTCACCATCGACGTAGTGCTCGACAATAAAGCGTGACGGATCAAACCTGTGTTATGTTTAGCCAAAGTCTCCCAGTCTGCCTCGCAAGCTGTACCAATAATCGAATATCTGACTACCCATGATATGCCGGCCTACACCCCAGCAGTTTTCATAACCTTGATGTCGAAGCCAATCATGCCCAAGAACCTGTGTATCAAAGTCGTGCGTCTCGAAAGATGAATGATGTACGTGTGGTTTGGGGCCTTCAAAGAAGAAGAAACAATGATGGTCGACAAGCTCTGAGCCACGCTCTAGATGCAGAAAGGTTGTAATATTTTGACCTGCCTTGTTATGGACCAGCTTGTAACCGGTCCATTAGTGCTCTAAAACCTTACTGCTAGAATTTTGAACTTACATCACTAGGTGTGAAGTTGAATCGAGTGGTGTAGAATTCATAGGTCTTTGAGAAATTTGTAACGCACATGCCGAAATGCCCTAATTTGTGCACCGGAGAAGGGGCTTGCGAGAGTCAAAATCATTAGTACTCAACTAAAAAGCTTCTCTCACAATCAAAAACTATTCCCGCTCACCTTTCTGAAACCTCTGGAACTTATTTCCGGCTCTGTGCTTTTCAACGGGCTTCGTGTAGAGACGCAGTCAGTTTCACTTCCAGGTGCAACTCATAGCAAGTCCATACGTACATAGTTGAACTTCAACTCAGAATGAACAGCAACATTTTCTGATGATATTTGACCGTAGACGAGGTGGAAGGGGAACCCATCAACGGGATCCAGGAACGTGACACAGCTACCGCCACCCGGCGCTTCGCTCAGTTCTTGTATCTTGGTAGCGTTGGGCAAAGTTCGTGCCGCGTATTCAAGATCCTCCATCGATTCAACAACAAACGCAGCGCCTCCGAACTCATTGTCGTCGCTTTCTCTTGCACAGTACACAAACGGCTCCGAGCCTGTTCCGCGATAGTAGGTACATTTGCCGACTCGTTTGATCTCCTGGAATCCAAAGTCCTCGAGGAATCGCCTCGCCTTCTCAATATTTTTGTGCGCATAGTAGACATGTGCTATCCTAACTAGCTTGATTTGACGCCCACTGGGACTGTTAGTAGATGAGTCCATTCTGCTTTCACGGTCAAGTTCTAAGCGCAAATTGTTAAAAATTATGAGTTCAATAGACGACTGAACTGCAATACAAGGACTAGAAATGGTGCAAGTGTATGCATAGGAAAACTAGAGAGACGTAAAAAGTACCGGCGCCTTGTGACATACGATTGAATTCATTTGTGAGATTTTCCTTACTAATTACCAGCTCGGAAGTCGCAGTATTTGGCGCAGGAATTATGGCCGGAACATCTATGGAGAGTCTCAGGTGGGCCCCCCAGTCCGAACAGCCCGCCTGGCGACGTATTTTGTATTTGCCCTTGAACTGTTAAGAGATAAAGAGTGATGAGGAAGGGATTGAGGCGTAAAGCGATATGATATCTGGTCTGGCCACTTATTTGTTCGGTCACTGATCTCAACATGAGGCATGCTTCCCGTCTCTTAACCCGTTTTTACCCCATTCGAAATTGCCAATCCACTATCTATAAACCCGCCCTACGTAACAGACCAGCAATGGTCTCTTTAATGGCGAGCAATATTGACCGTGATGATGGTAATGAAACTCCTAGTTCTGCGTGGCATGGAAAGCAACCAAATGGTTATGAGGCAAGGCGACACTACTCAAATGGACAGGATTCCAGTGCAACGGACACAGAATTCTTAATCGTTGGTGCAGGCCCCGCAGGAGCATCACTCGCATGTTTTCTTGCTTCATATGGTGAGTCCGGGCCTAAATGTGTGGTGAGAAATATCCCGGATTTCGACTAACAAGTAAAGGCATCAAGGGCATTATGATTAGCTCCGCTTCTGGAACTGCGAATACCCCACGGGCGCATATTACAAACATGGCGGCACTAGGTCAGTCACAAGAAAGATAATCTATTCGCGGAATTCCATGGTAACGTTGCGTGGTTCAGAGTGTCTACGAGATATTGGTCTAGATAAACAGCTGGAGAAAATATCATCTAAGGGGGATGATTATATGGTCCACACGAGGTGGTGTCATAGTATGGCTGGCGAGGAATACGCCCGTCTCCATTCGTGGGGCAATGACCCAAAGAGAAAAGTACACTGGTTTTTACACTTGCCCGTGCATTGACTAACGCCGATTATAGGGAGACTACGAATTGGCTAGCCCATGTATTCCTGTTGACTTACCGCAAACCCTTCTAGAGCCTGTTCTAGTCCGCCATGCAATACTCAAAGGCTTTAAGACTCGGTTTGATACGACGCTACTATCCTTCGTGGAAGATGCCGACACAGGTCTGATTACGGCAAAACTCCGCGACAACATTTCCAACCACGAGTACCAGGTCCGTACCAAATATCTTTTCGGTGCTGATGGTGCTCGTAGTCAAGTCATCAAGCAGCTTGACCTCCCTCTGTCAGTCAAGCCTGGCCAAGGTCTGGCAATCAATGTCCTTGTCAAAGCGGACTTGTCACATTTGGTTCAGAATAGAAAGGGGAACCTTCATTGGGTCATGCAACCGGATCACGAGCATCCAGAGTTTGGATGGATGGGTATTGTACGGATGGTGAAGCCATGGGATGAATGGATGTTCATCTTGTTCCCGGATCGCAATTGCGATCCCCAAACCCAGCCATCGAAAGAAGAGTACCTGCAGAGGGTAAAGGACTTCATTGGTGATGACACACCAGCTGAGATTTTGGACGTCTCAAAGTGGTTCATTAACGAAATCGTGGCAGAGAAATACTCTCAGGGGAATATGTAGGTTTGCATCTTTCAGTCGCGGCGAAGACTGGTTCTAACGAGTGCTTTGCAGTTTCTGCCTCGGGGATGCAGTCCATCGGCATCCGCCATTGAATGGCCTGGGCTCGAACACTTGTATTCAGGATGCATTTAATCTGGCTTGGAAAATCGCTTATGTTCACAAAGGCCTCGCACCTGCCTCACTTCTGTCAAGTTACAGTATTGAGAGGCAGCCAGTGGGCCGTTCAGTAATCATACGTGCAAACCAAGCATTCCGCGACCATTACCGCATATGGGAGGCACTAGGTACTGATCTGCCAGATATTTCCGCTAGAAGGCAAGTTCTGCAGGAGTTTTTAAGTACCACGCCTGAAGGACGAAAGCGCCGCCGCGACTTCCAGGAAGCTATCAAGCACACTTCCCATGAATTCCACGGCCTAGGTATTGAAATGGGCCAGCTGTATACGGGACACGGTGTCTACGCAGTTGATGAGAAACATCCATATCGGCAATCTGGACGTGCTGCGGAGGACGCTGTGCTCTACTACGAACCGAGCACGTATCCTGGTTGCCGTTTACCGCACGTCTGGCTTAACAAGCGCACGCCAACTAAGGCAGTCTCTACCATTGACCTGGCCGGTAACGGCGCTTTTACAATATTCACGGGTATCGGGGGCAGCGCCTGGAAAGAGGCTGCTGAAAGAGTTGCTATCCAGCTCGGGATACCTCTGAATGTGCATTCAATTGGCTTTGGACAAGACTGGGAGGATGTTTATTTTGACTGGGAGCGGATGAGAGGCGTAGAAGAGTCAGGTGCCGTATTGGTGCGGCCTGATCGATTTGTCGCATGGAGAGCGCCAGAGGCTTTGGCAAGTACCGGGGACTGTGCAGCGAAGCTAATCCAAGTGATGGAGGCAATTCTCGGCTACCAAAGTCCAGGAGAATGTGAAGTCAAACCTGAAAAATAATTTGTTTTGCTTCCGCTATTCAAAGCCTCCCTTCATTGCCTGTATTGTCGATAGTTGTATTGTTTATCTGCTAGAACACCTCGATTATGGCATTTCTCCTGATCAAATGAAAAAAAAAAAAATAGATTTTCCCCCAGTGTTTCGTATTATATGTCCGTAAAATAAAATAAAGTATCTATGTGGGGTTATTGAATTCTAACATTTAGTTTCATGGTAGACATTATGTACAGACTAAAATCATACACGAAGCTAATGACTCATGTCACTCTCCTATAGCAGAGAAATTTACCTAGAGTAGCGACTGCAGTAATACTTGACTTACACCCACCGACATGTAGACGCGAAAGAATTCTAATAAAGTCCGGTAAGCAAATCATGCACATCACTTGCCAGCCCCGCGCCTCTCCAATCTATTTGCAGTCCGTACCCCGAACCAAGAGTTTCGTCGGTTGAGATAGCTCGAGACTGCTGAGGTAGGTCGAAATATATTGGTTCTATTGATATCGAAGACGGTGTAAGCATTGCCTCTCCCGGTGGGGGTTGCTTATCAGTCCCTGATGCTAGATTCATAAAGTCCAGAGTTGTCATATTAGGTGTATTTGCCTGGACATAATCCGCCACCTTAGGGGGCTGCGTCTGAAACCTTGAATGTGATGATTGTTTCTGCCGTGCTGGGACACTGTTACGGGTATTGGAAAGAGGCGTATCAAGCATGGAACGGTTCAAACTAGTTGAGTTACAGCGCCGATGGACGGCTTCCTCAGAGCTGCCCACATTTTGTGAGGCTAGGAGTTCCGTGGCTATATAATCTGTATTAGAGGCCGTTGATCGTACAAGGTGAAGGTAGGTGGGCTGCATCGACCTACCGTTAGCGAGACCAGTGGTATTGTCCAAAGAGTTGCCGTTTGTCTGTCCGTAAGTTTCTTCGTCATGAGTCCAGGAGACCTTTGCACCTGCAGCAATACAGGAATTGTTTTGGCCGTTGTGGCCTCCTGGTTGTAGCTGACCTCCCTGCTCAGAGTTGCGAACCCCCTCCAACTGCGCCTCAAGCATCTCTAGATTCTGCTGTAGCGCTGTCTGAGTATCCCAGAAGCGGACACATCTTTTGTATGTCATGTATAACACTTCGAATTTTGACTTGACGAGGCTTCTGTTGGTACCTGGTGGACCAAATTCTTTATGAACCAACTGCACCGCTGATGCAAGCCAGATTGTGCTGGATAGAAAAGGGTTGATGTACTGGATATGGTCATCACTGCTACGGTAAACAATTGCAAGGATACTATCTGCCGCTTCGAAGTACTGCCTCAAAGAAAGCTCCTCAATATCGTGCGTACTGGATGGGAAATTGTTCCGGAGCGCAGAGTTATTGGACGTTCCAGCAGCGGTATAGTGAGAGTCGTGGGTAGCACGAGCCGGCCCTCCAAACACATTGTAACGGTGTATCATAAGTCTCGCCAGTTGTGTCATAACGAAAATGTTATGAATGCCACAGTGCAGCTGCCGTAGCGATCCCATGTGGCCCGATACCGTTGAGTCGAAAGAGAGGTATTGGTTACGATATTTCAGATAAGCAGGCAACGCCAGGCCAAAACAGAGAACTGAGTTTGAGAGCGTTTCCAGTCTTTGGTGCGATTCTATGCTTATATCTCTGCTACGACCATGATATCTGTTGGTCACCTGTTGTGGTTCGCGCTCGTCTAGCTGGTGTGTGTATGGAACACCTCGCGGGCTAGAAATCATCTGTGCCTCTTTCATTAAGGAATTAATGACAAGGAACCAAGCTTTTGAAGACTGGTTCCCGCATTCCTGTAGGGCCTTCCACCGGTAGATTGGATCGCTCTCCATAAAGCAACTAGGTCGCGGTTGGTTCTGAAACCAATACTTGTCTTCTACCGGAAGAAAGGTCTCTATCTGCGACCAGTCCACAGCAGTAGGGGTCCGTCGGATCGTGCTAGCAAAAACATCCATCTCCCATATTGCCCACCAGGCACGGCGCTTCTCCTCATTATCGCACCATTGGTTTGGGTCGACCGCTCTGATATCCTTTACGTCTTCTCCGTCTACTAAGTGAAGATTCAGCTCGTATGCCAATCTAACACACATTCCTAGAGATCGCCACGCCTTCCCACGCACTCCCTGAGTGAGCTGGCAATGTGTGCTTATAATAAGTGCTTGGAGAATGCATAAAGGTGGTGCTTCGTCACCACATTCCTTGAGTGCATCATCGATGTATATTAAAGCCAGGTTCAAAAAATGAGCCGCACGACGATGTGTACCTTTAATCTCTTCAAAACCAATATCAGGATTGTCATCATCAGGGGGGTGAAATCTGGCGGCATACGCAAACATTGCTGCAAGGAGCGCATGAACCTGGGAGGCCGACTCGATATTATTTATCTTCTCGCGAAATTTGGGCTCATGAAGAAGGCTGATGGCTACCATATTTTTAAAATATGTTTTAATCCTGTTTATCAAGTCAGTTAAAGCTACGGTGCTTGTCCTTTGTAGTTATATATTCACATATGGTCCATAAGTGTCTGTGAGACCCCAAGAACATAACAGGCTCTCCCAACGATGATTGGCTCCTCGCTGTCCGCGACATTTCTTGCGGAGGGAGGGGTCAGTTCCTTCTCTGGCTTTGATACATCGTGAGAAGGATGTAGAATGAAGGAGAGGTCGTGAATATTAGGCCGTGAATGCCGGAGTCGGGCGCTCCATTCAGTGTTCTCTGTACGAGTGGGATTTTCATGGCCCTTGTTAGACCCAAAGGACATCTGATCACTTTCGCGAATGTCGTCTCCAGCTTCATCTATGGTAGCACCCTCACTCACTGCTGTATTTAGATCCCCATGTGGTGGTAATTCTGCCCAAGCTGTCTCCTGGCTGTCGGCGTCTTTTTCTGCGCTTTCCCTCACTCGTTTCCTTCGGCGTTGCAAAGACCCTTCTATACATCAGAATCTGATAACAGCTGGGCGACGGGGACTTGTTAACGGGACAAACACTACCTCTCTTTGGTCCTGGTTTCAGTGGCCCGTCTGGGTAACTACATTCCTGGTCTATCTGTTCGCACATGGAGCAACGAGGAAGCTCACGATCGCTAAAATCACCTCAGTTTAAGATAATGATAAGTCACAGAATCCTTGTCGTGAAATATCACTCACCATTTGCCTTTGCGTCTTTTCCCGCGTCAAATTTTGTTAGCAAAGTGTTCCAGTGTGGCAATGGGCACGTACCTGCGACATGAGTGGCAAGCGATGTCGGATTTGCGAGCACCTCCCTCACGGGAGCTGCTTCTGTGGGCCCACATTTCAGATGAAGTAAAATATACTTTTCGGTTTCTTACGAACGTCCTACGAACGATGAGAGGGCATTGGCGGTAGAGTTCGTATGACAGGCATGGAACAAGGCAAGTAGGTTGTATATGTTTTACGGGATGCATAGAGACCAGATAGGTGGCGAGAACTTAAATGTTACCCCGCTTTGCATGCACACGGGGTCCGGATACCGCCGTAGCCTCTTTGATGAATTTTCTGGGGTCTTCGGCATGTGAGAACTATGGGCGGTGTATGGAATAAGGCAAATTGCAGACTCTCAGCATTACCAACGTATGAGTGAGTGTTTTCATGCATTGAGACCACCTGTCACGGCATTTAGGGTGCAAAATATGAAGTATCATTGCAAGACACAAGTATGAAGTGTCCAGTTTCCAGGCAATATCACGAATCTTTCATCTGTTCACCATGTACCAAATCTACGAGATCAGAGTGTTTACGCCTCGAGCTTACCTGCTGAATACTGTGGATAGCTGCATCAACAAGCGCCTAAAATGCGTGAAAGGAGATTCTATTCCGCGGTGTCACCCTCTTTGCTTTGAAAGGGAGCGCCAATACCTCTGCTGGGCAGATCTGAATCAGGAAGCTATTAACAGAAAGGATATAGGAAGCATCTTTAAAGGCGTGGCCACACAACTGAGATGTTCTTCTATCCGTAGGTAACTTTGCCCGAGGTCCTTTTGCACTCGAAGTTCTGGCATAGTAAAAGCCCAGTAGTGCTAGAGATGTTATGGCATCCGTGAGGACTACTTGAATATTCCCGTGTCGAGATTAGCTGCCGCATGAGCGATAAGTGTAGTATAAGCTTCTAGCATTCTAAATACGTAATGTGCATCCAAGATACTACTTCGAGATGGTGTGCGCCAATCCCTCAGGTTAAGAAGATGTGTATATAGTTTCTAGGCTCTCCTCATTTCTCATTTCTTTCTTCGAGAACGTAACCCTGATTGCTGACCACAAATAGTTTTGGCTTAACACCAGGATCCTCACTCCACAACAACCTGGCTCACCTATGACGCTAGATAATAATGGCTGGGTCCTGGTAAGGCGGCTTGGACAGTCTGTTCTTCGGATGGTCTATTCTCCGGACGGTCTATTTTACGGACGGTCTATTCGGGGGAACGTGGGGGTGCGGGGAAGGGAAAGGAGTAAAGCGAAAAGTTGTTCCGACATATCTCGGTTCACTCCGACAGCTCCTGGAACGCCCGACAATCGTGAAATGAATGAACCTGGTTACATTCGGGACGAGGCAGCACCACTTCGCGGTGCCCGTAAAATGAAAAATTCTTTGCTTTTTTCTTTTCCTATTCACTGAAAGTTTATTTTACTTATCTACTAAAGGGTTACCCTGTGACTTAGATTGAATCTGGTTGGGCCACACAACACATTTCGAAGGCAAACAGAGCATGGCGCCATCCTGGACTCATTTGATTAGATTCATCGCTGAAGAAGATGGGCATACGTATCTTGGGCAGATCGACGCATCCAAATTCCCCGACGTAGGACTCTCTGCCTTCAAGGGCGAACCCATCACCGCCAGAGTCATTAATGGGACGATCTACGATGGAATCGTTACAGAGAGGGTTCTAAGTGTGTCAAAAGTGAGTCTACCGTCTGTGAAGTTTCTCTACCTAGAGACGTGGAGGAGAGTTCTAATTATCTTTCCTTGGCGACGAGAAGATTCTTTCTCCTATATCTCAGGGACAAACACCCATCATTCGTTGCATTGGTCTCAATTACCGCGACCATGCGAACGAGTCCAGTATGCCTATTCCCGACCAGCCAGTTCTCTTCATCAAACCCCGCACAGCCTTGTCAGGGCCGTATCCCCAGAAGATCGTTATCCCCAAGATTGCCCAAGACGGGTCGAGCGATTACGAAGGTGAACTGACTCTAATTGTGTCAAAGACTGGCAAGGATATCTCAGAGACAGACGCCCTAGATTACGTCCTTGGATACACCTGTGGCAATGATATTAGTGCTCGTACAGAACAGTTCAGGAATTCCCAGTGGTCTTTCTCAAAAGGTACTACGCTCTGCATGATGAATGGCACGACAGGACCCCCGCTAACCTATCATTGCAGGCTTGGACTCATCGGCGCCAATCGGCCCTGTCCTAGTATCGAGTTCTGTAGTCAAAGATCCACACAATTCTCAGATCAGGTCTATTCACAATGGGAATGTTGTTCAGGACACCAACACGAGGTAAGCAGAAAACGCAGGGACTTGGAGAATGAGTTAGATCATCTCCACAACAATACTATTTTCTACCACAGTTCATCTGGAATCTCTGGCTCATTTTCTGACACTCAATGTGATAGCGAGATGATCTTTACCGTCCAGAAGTTGGTTGCCTTCCTTTCCCGAGGCACCACCTTGGAACAGGGAACTGTCATCATGACTGGAACCCCACCAGGCATTGGCTGCATGCGAGACCCAAAAGTAGTTCTTAATCATCGCGATGACATGAGGGTGGAGATTGAGGGAATAGGTATATCTCTACCTCCCGGGCCTCTAAGCCTAAAGCTGATGGCAATCTAGGTACTTTGATCAACGAAATATCCTACGAATAGATCTTACAATTAGAGCATGGATAGAAATAAAATAGATATATGCTGTAATGTGTATATAGATCCATATATGGGATAAATCTCTTTAATTGGCTGGCTTTAAATGTAATGTGCCATCGATATAGCTTACCATATCTCTTAAGAGAATCATACGGCTCGTGCTATCTAGTACCTCCCACCATGCTGCTTAAAGTATCTAATAATATACTTAGTAACGTCAATTTAACATCTACGTGGGCTCATCGTGTTCTGAAGAGGCCACCGCAAAAGAAAGTGGTGGCTGTGAAGGGGTTATTGTATTAACAGCAATCTAGAATTATGACCGAAAACATGCTATATAATCAGACTAACTAGAATTTGCGCATCTAGCTCCATTCCTTAAGAAACTCAAGTGATCCTTCCAGTTCTCGTCTGATTGTAGCTACATGTTGCTCGCTACGAGGCTTTATACTGACCTTGAATGGAAGAGGAGCCTGGAGGATCCCAGGATTGTACTTGCTGGTATCAAGCGGAGTGCTCTTTCCAGTAACCGGATCGATGGGTTCGGATATCTCGTAGGCCCATAATAGCTTTGCGGCGATACGCCACATATTCCGTTCCGCAAGATGAATCCCAGGACAGAGTCTGCGGCCGGCACCGTAGCCATAGTGATGTAAAAGAATCATGTCAGTTACAGCGAATAAGAGGAGGGGCTCGTGGGAGACTTATCTCGATGCATCCAATCCGGGCTTCCGGCGTAGTCGTTTGCGAGCTTCGGGTGATCCTTGAACCGGTCGGGATTGAAAGTATCATGATCTGTGAAAAGATCCTCACTGTGGTGGATGGCCCAGGTGGCAACGAAAAGGGTGGAATCCTTAGGTATGAGCATTCCATTGTACCAGTCATCTAGAGGTGGTGCTGTCAGCCCGAGACCAGAACGTGCAAGGCCAAGACGCCCTACCTTCTCGCACTCTGTGTGGCAAGCCTGTTACAGCGCTTGTATTTTGGTCAGTATGCTAGACATATACCTTTCCGTGCCGTATGAAGAATATCTTTACTTACACGGGCCTCCACCTCATGCCTTCTTTTACTATCTGATTAATGTACGGGAGATTCTTAAAATCAGTCCATTTCGGTGGTTTATCGGGTGGGCAATGGGAATCAATCTCTTGCCTTGCTATATCTTGAACGTGCGGGTACTTAGCAAAAGCAAGAATCAAGGTTAGCAGCTGTGCCGCGGTGGTATCTGCTGCCCCCTCGACCACCTCGCCGACCAAATTATTGAAAGCGTGCTGGGACATCGGCCATTCCTTCTTTTCATACTCATCTAGCAATCGATCAATGATGCAATCGCGCTTATCACCTCTACCCCGGCGCTCCTCAACAAGCCGCCTTGCCTTTCCCCAGATGGTATCGAAAACAACACCAGCTGCGACAGCTCGTCGTTTCCAATATGCAAACCTCTTGGGAACCAGCTTAAGAATGGGATATTCGTCAACTGGTGGATTGGCCCCGGCTTCCATTGCTTCTGTCCATCTATCCATCACGTCGTATACGGCCTAACAGACGATTAGACATAGCTCCGCTCTGGATTTCCCTGGACGGGGTGGAGGGTTTCTCACATGTCCCCAGAAGGAGTGAAAAGTAGGACCGCGGTGACCAAATGCAAGCGCTGAAGCCACGGACGCTGTATATCGTCTTATATGATCGTAGAAGCCTTCTGGGTCGTTCAGAAGATCATTCATCAACACAGTCGCTCTGTTCGCTGATTGTCAGATAGAGATAAATATCCCGGATAGGGTGGCAGACTCTGCTTCCTGAACCAAAAAATGCTTCTCGTCCAGGTTCTTCGGTGAAAAATTGTGCGAGATGACTTTCCGCTTCGTTCGCCAGATGGGATCCATCTGTTCAAGAGCGATATGATCTCCCTGGGTCAGCAAGTTGCCCACATAGCTCGGTGGCCGATCCGAATAAATGGCTCCTTTCTTATCTAGCAGATCGTGGATCGCTTGCCGGTCGCAGAGGACTATAATATTCGTAGGACCAAATTTGAGGGAAAAGACTGAGCCATGCTCCTTTGCCCACTCCCGGAACCTGGGAGACAGACATTGTTAGCTAATATATCCAAACCCGCAAACACAACTCGCGCCAGTTCGATAAGATTCACTTACTGGCGGTAGAGTCCACTCGAGGGTATTTGATGCAAATTTCCAAGGATCGGAATCGTGGGGGGCCCACTGGGCATTCGAGGGTCGCGAGATCCGATTTTTAGCAAACGATATATCCCTCCTGCTAGCAAAATGGCTACCACGGCAGTAAGGGGCGTTGAAAGCCCAGGCACTGGGATCGAGTGTAACGAAAACTCCATTTTACTGAGGCAAGAAATTCTGCACAGGATAATCGTAGGCAGCTAGGACGGAGCAGCTTGGTCTTATGAGAGAATAGGACCCCCGGAGTGTCTTTCGGGGCAATACCGTAAAAGACATCCGTCGCCCACACCATCCCCACACGAGGGGTCAGGCCCACATGAAAACGGATATAGCTGGTGCAGTGGATGAGTGGCGCCACCGGGTAAATTTTCGTTGGAATTCGCTCGTCCGCTCTCCATAGTTCATGGTCTCCTACGAAATGTAACATGATACCTGGGTGAGGGACGGCTCAGAATATAGATATATGGAGCATAGCTTGATGGGATAGCGTGCTTTCAATAGTTAGCGCATATAATACACAAAAAACAGTTTAGGCGATAGTCTTCTGCCTGTCTAGAAATTTCGACAGGTGCTTCGACTTTAAGAGACCTAGGTTCTTTGTATACAGTAGAATAATTTATTAATTTATATGAAGCATGTGTTGCAGCGATTTTAAATTACTACAGACCTCTCCCGTCTAGAAAATTACACTCGCGCTATCGACTCCCCGCCTGATTTGAGGCGAGCCTTGTTTATAGCAAAAGAGAATCACTTGACTATATCAGACGTCTCATATCAGACCGGCGACCATCTTGTTGTCCGGCCCTTAAATGCTGACGCTGAAGTTGATCGCTTTCAGTCTGTTTTTTGGCTATTGGAGAAAAATGACACAAAGTGTTTCAAATATCAGCATTAGATGCCAATACAAAAATCCATTTCCGATACCTACGACATACGATGTAGCTGTCCCATATTACATGGAGATCTGCGATTCGGTACCTAGACAGTTCATTTCAACCTTGGCTGCGTTCGGAACAAATGGGTGTCTGAAGGTGGAGCTCGTAAAACTTGGAAAAGATAGGGGTTACTTTGCAGAGGTTGTTAGTAAAATTAGACGTAGAAGCAGACGGGGAAGCAGTGCTTACATTGAACATATAGGTTGTGAAGAGGGGAAAGATAGCAGCGAATGTAGAACGCATGACAGAATTGGTTCCACCGAGGAGAAGAATAGGAATAGTGAACTGAACATTAAAGTTCGCTCGATGGATAAATCCACCGACATTAATATTGAGAAGTTGTTTGTTATGTTTCTGCTTCAATCCAACTCAAGACCTTCTCCATTCGTAAGATATTCTTTGTTTTGATCCATAATGTTTCATTTCTGGAAGTTCCTCGATTGTCCTTATACGCCTGATGGATTATTCGTGAAAATCATGAAGTTCGGTAAAGACCCCACTTAGCAGCTCATCTATGCCATTACTCTCATTAGATATATTGGGTGCAGAATCTAAAATAAAAATAAACATCGTAAGTAATCGATGGTCTACTCCTCAAAGAGGTACCTTTATGTGACTTCTCTGCCATAGTATCGTCAACGAAAGCTATTTGATTCAAATCTTCTAAAACTCGCCGATGAAGCAGATCTGCGGTCCCTTGAAGGTAGATATCGCGTCGTGATTATCAGCCGTAGCATTAATTATGGAGTATTATGAGTAGTACACTATAGATTGTAGCTGCGCGTCTAAGAGTAAAACTTGGGTCATTTTTAAGGGCTTGGAGAGCAAGGATAATCTTGCTCTCATTAGAATTCGATTCTATGTTATGTGGTAGACAAAAATATGGTATAAAGTGTAAAGGAGTAATAAATTATAGGAAGTGTTCGGCTCGCTATGCTGTTCGGCTCGCTACGTATACACGTTAATAGTTATTGATCAGGGCCTCAATCATGCATGACACATCCTTCAGGATTCAGGATATCCTTCAGGATCTAGGATTCAGAGGATTCATGTGAGTTAATAAGAGGCTGAATAGGTCCATATAAGGGGGCCTTTACTCTAGTGTAGCTGTACTTAATTAGTTGTCTCTGCATCACTCTCTTTACCCTACTGCTTTCGGCATTCTGCTATACCGAAAGCCTATAGTCAATATAACTGAGTTTCACCTTGATCCGACTATAACCTGCGCATTAACCTGAACCTCTGATCAAGAATAGTTAATATAACTTTAATTTTTACTTTAATATCTAATTATAACCTATATATTATCTGTTGACTAGGACCTAGGGCTTCAGGCACATTTACACATACTATACATCTGCCTACTAGGCTGCCTACCGGTGCCTATAAGGTGACCAGGTGGGAGCCTATTTGGTGACTCAATTGAGTGTATAGTGTTGAGCATAAAAAGCTCTAGTTCTCCTAAATCTCTTCTTACTTTAGTTGTCTCTGCATCACTTAATATAACACTGAGTTTCACCTTGATTCCTGACTACGACCTGTGCACCTATATTGCCTCAGTTCAAGATTATCTTACCCTTATTAACCTTTGAGTAATGTCTAATAGTAAGTTTTAATACCTATTGTAATATTTAATAGTACTAGTAGTAGCTTTATTAGCGGTTATATAAGTATAGACGTTTATACCTTTATATATAGAGTAGCGGGAGCATGTTCAAGCATTCTATCACCTAGAAGAATATGCGGAGACTACTTCCAGTCCTTGCCTCCAGGACATTGAGATTAATTCGCTTGTAGAGCTTTATCCCGCACGTCAAGTAACTTTTCGTTGTGCCTGCTCATCTCGGCTCAGCTCGATGTCCTACAAACATCACCCTCAAGGAATTTTGGCTTGCCATGCACTTCTATGTCTATGCCTGTGGGTTCAAAAGATCTAGCTTCTCGAGCTCATCTTTCCAACCTTGCACAATCGAGTCCATCTTCGTCATCAGCTTTGCAGCAAGTGCATGACAGCGTTCTTGGATAAGTTCCTCGAGACTGTTCAGTATCCCGTCCTTTCTCTCTTTGTCGCCTCCTATCTCTTTGCCGTCAATGACATGGGGAGTCTCCTTCATTGCATTTATTATGATGCTAAAAAGATTTACCCAATTAACGCGCGGCACATCTCTAGCTCTAGCTCTAACTCGGTCTCGTGGTTCAAGACCTCGAATTTGCGGTTCCGGCGCCAAAACGTTCTCCAATTCTCGAAGAAAATCACATGGAGTCAATTTCTCTTTCTCAAGCTCTTTGGCGATTTCCTTCCACCACTTCGAGAAGTTTCCCAACTCATGTTGCTTGAGAGTTTCCCGTATCGATTTTGCAAGCTTTTTATTGTCTTCGTGGATTTCAAATATCGCAAAGTATACTCTTTCGACTAGCTTCCTGAGCTCTTCATTTCTTATAGCTACTAAAATTTAGCTCATATTGTCATATTGACCATTTCGGTGTAACAACTAGCCTTCAATATCTATCTCTTTATCGATTGGTGCTGCGACCTTCACACTTTTATTCGTCCCCCACACTGCAGTCTAGATCTCCTGTTCCAGCACCTCCAGAAGTCCCAGCACAATAGAAATTGTTATTAATTGGCCGCAGAGGATGTCGTTCTTCTCTCCTCGCCAGCCCCGCGAGCTTCTACTCGGAGGAGCAGTTGGGGCAATACTGCTTCGCTGATCGATACTTGGTGCACCAGAGCTGGACCGTGGTTGCACAATGTCCCCTAGTTTCTTGAATAGATGTGGGTTGCATTCATACTCCCAAAGCACGGCGCAGTGTCTTTCAAGTGTTTTTGGATCGGGCGTTCGTCGGACGTTACGTCGAGCGCTTGTTGTTGCAGTTTCTCCAAAACCCACTCAACCGCTGCGCTATCGAAGCCAGACTTAGGGTCTACCTTTAACGATATCTGCTGGCTTGAGGCTCCATCATCCATCAGTCTCCTCAATCCCAGGGACCAGCGCCTGAGACAATGAGGCTGTTTTATCCGCACATCATTCTCACTCTGATTAGAACCATCGGAAATGCGGAAGATGACATCTGCTGTTGAAGACGAAGCTTCCATTTCTTGTGTGGCATTCGATAAGCCTGAATTGCTGAAATCATTTCACAAACATCCATGGAAGGCGATTTCCGCGTTCACGATGTAATGCAGGAAGATCGAGAGGTTACAGGAGGCTGACGTGTCAACTTCGGTGGCTATTCATGTGCAAAGTGCAAATGATACCAGTATAATTGTTATTAATGACGGTGATTTGTTCACACATTCATGGGGGTCAGGTGCAGCCTAATACTCCGGCGCATAGTGCGCTACCTTATTGGCAGTGGCAAAACTTGTACCGTCTGTAAGCTACCAAAAACACGCCCATTAAGGTGGTTGAGAGGTGCGAGATAACGGTGTTTGCTTTGCTTTTGCTTCACCAATATTTGCTCGGATGCTTGTAGAATTGGAGTGGGATATGCCAGGTACGGGACAGCCAGGCTCTGGGACCCTGCGTCCTCTCACTTTCGACACGACATTTCCACAATTCATCAGCCGATAATATGGTCATGGGGCTCTCTTAATTGTATTCTAAGGTCACAGTCGATTTCATGGCAACTATGTATTTATTGCGTTGGAAGCACTAGTGAGGTCTCAGATAGTGGAGGCCAGGTAATTGGCGCGATTGTGGTGTGGCATTTGAGCTTCAAAATATTGACCAACGATATTTGACAGCGCTTAACCAGGACGAATCAAATATGGAAAATATTGACGAGATAGCAGGTAGTGCTTGTTCTTTGGACAATGTGGAAGAGGCAACGAGGCTCCCTGTGGGTAGTGACAAAGGCAATGGCTTCCGTAACCAGAGCTGACTTCAAGCCGTGTGGCTTTCCCGGGAAATTTTCTTGGAGCTGTTTGTCCCATTTTGCTTTCCATTTTGCTTGCCATTTTGCTTGCCATTTTCTCCTTTTCCAATTTTTACTTTTGACTTGGATCCATTCTATAGTGATCAAAATGGAAACCTTTGTCTTCAACGTCGCTCCGCCATTGCCGAGGCTGAACGTCACAGCTACAACCGAAGATCTTCATAAAAGTCCCCAGCTCTACTTTGCAGTGCGTTACAGCAATCCATTCTTTACATGGCAGAATGCCGGAAGAGATATTTAGCTAACATACTCGCACCTAGGGCTCCGACATCGTATGGATGCTTATCTCGTCCGGGTTAGTCTTGATGATGGTACCTGCCATGTGCCTCTTCTACTCGGGTGCCTCGAATCGACGTCGATCATTAACACTGTTCCGTCTTCCCCTTATAACTGCAGCACTTATCGGCTTTCAGGTCTGTTAGAACCGTACAAACACTACCCACCCTTCCGCATCATCTGACTATATTAGTGGTACCTTTGGGATACAGTTTAGCGTTTACTCCTGCTGTCCCCCCCCCTTCACCAGGTGTCTCATGGTACGGTGGAGATTCACGAGGCAATGCGCTGCACGATAGTCTCGCGAGGCCGACCGGTGCAGACGGCGCCAAAATCCCAGAGCTACTCTACCAATTCTATGAGGGGATGTTCGCGTCTTTCACGTAAGGACTACTCTATTCCGCCCGAAGGTTAGTTAACAGCACGCTGATAAATTTCTAGAGCGGCTTTGGTATGCGGAAGAATGATTCGCGATGTTCCTGTCGGACGATTTCTCATATTCATCACGTTTTGGTCGCTCTTTGTTTATAATCCCGTGGCTGATGGTCCTGGCATTGGGCCGGCTGGTCCAACCAATATAGAGTTATGGGCTTTGCTGGCGGCACAGCGGTGCACATTACCTCTGGCACAGCAGTACTTGCATTTCATGTCTTCTATGAGCTCGACACGAAGGGTTTCTCTAGATGCTGGAAAGGCTTCTGGGAGATCTTTATGCGGCATATCAAGAGCCCCTTTGTCATCTTAGGATTAGTTCAAGAAGCCCCTCGGTTAAGAATTATACGGCCAGGTACAAATGATAACCAAGACTCCGACAATAACGAGCGAGAGGATCAGTCACCAAATAGACAAGGTCGTAAGGTTCGCAACTCCACTGACGCTCTTGGGGATCCTGAGGCTGTAACAATCCCACCTATACAGGATCAACCCGGCCTAGGTCTTGGCGCAGAGGCAGACGAGTCACCGCACAATGTGAACAATATGGTCTTGGGACCTGCCCTACTCTGGATTGGATGGTTTGGTTTTAACGGCGGGTCCGCTCTGGGAGGTAATCTGCGTGCTGTCTCAGCTTGCGTGTCGACACATGTGGCTGCTTGTGCCGGCGGAACAACATCACTTCTTTGGTTCTAGATGTGGAGCGCCTTAGCCAAGACAGCAGCTGCGGAGGGAGAAGAAGAACATAAAGTATCTTCAGTTACACACTTCTGCGATGGTGCAGTTATCGGTCTTGTCGCTATCACACCTGCGCGGACTACGTAAGTCATACCTCTTTCAGCCGTTCTTCCCAGCTAACAAAATGCTAGGTGCCTGTGTGGAGTTCTGGAATATTTGGAGTTGTGTCAGCAATCACAGTGTTTTTGCTGAAGCAGCTCGGCCAAGAAATGCTAGCTGACGAGCCGTTGTATGTTTTTGCAATCCATGCAGGAGGAGGTTGGGTCGGCATGTTCCTCACTGGGGTTTTCGCTGAGTAAGTTCCTATGGACTCCACTTCGAAAGGCTGACAAGATTCTAATTCCAATGTTATTTGTAGTCCTGCAGTTGTAGCATTGGACGGCTAGTCGACGATTCCCGATCGCACCATCGCCGGGAGACTCAGGAAAGTTGCACAAAAGGTTTCTCAAGGACTTACGTTAACTTGCTATAGGTACAAATGCTTGACGCGTTTATGGGACTGTTTTACACTTTCTCTGCCACAATTACAATTTTGTATGGTCTTAAAGCCGTTCACTCCATCTACAAACAAAAATGGGCTCCAGTGTTCAGAAATGCCGATGACGACCGCAAGTGGAGGTTGGAGGCAACTCCTCGACATTTCTTGAGAGAGAGAACTTAGTCATACCTCCAGTATCTGTGCAGTCCTTAATGTTAGATATGATAATATGCGCTTATAGGGCTTGTAAAATGCCAATGCTTTAATTTAGATGTGTTGGGATCTTGCGCGGTCTCCGACCACGACGCCCAATGGATGTAATGCAGCTGCCGAAAAGAGAGAAAGATGGCGTAAAATATAGCGCAAAAGGTTGGAGGCGTTTCTGTAATAGCTTGGGGCTTACGGTCGAGGCTTAGAGTGTTATTCCAACCCGATAACGTTGAAGCCTAACATCGCCGAGACCTGATTCAGCCGCTTGGTACCTCATGTTGTGACATCGATCATCCCGACGTGAAGCGACTTGCCAGCGTTGCCATCCTCCGAGGCGCTGCTCTATCAATCGGAAGAGCCCAATGGGTACCCACTGGGTGGGTAGTTATATTTTTTGGGCATCCGCCTAGTGAGCTGGGTACCCATTGCGCAGCCTATGAGTTTGAGCAGATTGAAGAATAGCTCCAAGCATAATAACAGATGAGCCCAGGACGTGATCCATCTTTCGGCTCCGGAGTGGTAGTAGTAGCTAGTAGCCCATATGGAGTTTAGCGCTGCATTGCTCGTAAATCTTGACCCGGAGAACTGTGCGCCGTATCCAGGCGTTTGGGCGATCTTGTCGGCACAATTTCTGAGACCAATCAAATTGAGTCGGCATGATTTCGCTACAATTTTCCCCGCATGCTTGTGTGCGGACTCCTCACTGCTGGGAATCAGCTATTCGAAGGCTGGTCTGCACGCTACTGAGCTTAGGGCAGGAGTAGAGAAAGATTTCCTCCCCCCAACCCCAACCTGCATTTTACATACCCCGCAAAACAGACTGCTGGAGACATCTTGCGGGGAAACCGAACACGGTCGCGTCTTACCACGTCATCTTATCTTCATCCTCAGCGCCCACACTGAGGTCCAACGCCGTTTTTATCGAGCATGAAGAAGACGGCCACCACAGCCCCACGTCGAGCGCAAGCCATCTCAATGTCTTTGCCAGCGGCGGAGTTCAATGAGCCAGCGCCAAACAACTCCAGCCTCTCTTGTGAGTTGTGTCGAAGGTATGTACGATTCTAGCCGGTGTTCCCCATGCTACATCCCTTCTCGAAGTTGGAGCTACTGACAGCGTAAAATAGGCGCAAAGTCAAATGGTCAGACGGCTTTACCTGTTATATCATTTTGGATGGAGTTTGATCATCTCAGAAGCGCTTGATGCTAATGAAAAGGGTGGTATAGTGACCGAGTGCGTCCGGCCTGTTCGTTGTGTCGCAAGACAGACAACGACTGCGCCTACCGCGAAGCACCTTCGAAACCTGGGCCAAAGCTGGGTACGCAGATACCACGGCATCCTATAACCATTTTCCAGAGTTAACAAGCGCAACAAAGGCTCAATACAGCAAAGGAGAAAACGCGCTCGCACAAGCATACTTCAAACCCAGCCCCCGAACGAAACCTATTCCGATGACGAAAGATACGAAACCGACAATATCCATATCGCTTCTCCTGCTGAATCCGGCAGCGTAGCAAATTCCTCATACACCAGGCACCAGTCCACAACAGTTGAAGTCGACCCAGCAAATAACTTAACAAGCAGAGGAGAACTGCTAACTTCAGAGCCTGGTAATAGCTCGGATCAGAGGGCTACAGCTTCGGAAGGAGTGCATTCTCCAGAGTCGCACACGCTGAAGGTGCACGACCTATCTTTTATCCTTCACCCATCCCACGAGCCACGCCAAAACAGTCATAGAGATGATGATGGAGAAGATTCCCCGATCTCAGACGCGTGTTCTACGGCGACAACAGATCAATCAAAACTCAATCGTTCTTGTAATTTATTGGGAATTTCACAGAATTCATTGAACGATCTGTAAGTGATTTAAGCGTGCAGTAAATATTACGACCCGTGGTCTTTTTTCGTTCCCTTTTCCCTTGTTAAGTATTCACTGTTGCTTATTTATTACGTACTACTTAGCATCGATTTATATTTCGCAAATATGACATCCTTCTCGCTCTTTCGGCCACATTTTCGAACCAAAATTCTGGCCATTCCTTCCTCTTTGGAACTTAGCTCTCTTTTAGCATCCATGTTCTCGTTCTCTGTTCGATTTTGCCAATCCAAAGAAGCCCAAAGCCTATACCAAAGATTCCCATCAGGATCTACGCTCGAATCGATCGCCGACCATTTCAGAAAACTATCTATACAGTTCCTGGATGAAGCCTTTGAAGAACGTGGAGAAGACATACCTACACTGTGCATATTGCAAGCACTGACGCTGACGACTTTTCAACAATTGATCAAAGGTGCTCGTGGCCGTGCTTGGAGATCTCTCGGTACATGTGTGCGCATTGCGTACGAACTCAAACTGCATCTCATAGACTCTGATCAAATGTATCAAGATATGCCACCCACGCACAAGTCTACAGAGTCTTGGTGTTTTGACGAAGAGAAGAGAAGAACATGGTGGGCCATTTGGGAAATGGACACCTTTGGTAGCACAGTGCGCCGCTGCCCTACAGCAATTGACTGGTCCCAGAATGAGACGAGACTTCCTACAGATGACGATCTTTGGTTTCGAGGCGAAAATCATAAGAGTTGCTTCTTGGATCCGAATCCAATCACTCGTTGGAAAACACTTCAACAATGTGGGAATCAGTCTCCGAAGGCGTGGTTCATAGTTGTCAATTCCTTGATGAGGGAGGCTCAACAGCTTTCAAGCAGCCCGAGAGCAGTTCTCGTCTCGTCCGCGAACAGAAACTGCACCAGTTCGAAAGAGGCTCAATTCTTTGGCCGGAAGCCGTTACTGGATATTTCTAGAGGCCTCGGCGTCATCGAGAATTCACTGCAGTGCTTCTGTATGGCGTTACCTCCGTCTTTACGATATTATCGTGAGACTTTGGAGTTCCCTTCGAATGGCTCCAATAATTCGCTCCTCATGCATCACTGCTCAATATACGGCATTCATATTATGATTCAATTAACAAGGTTTATGATGTATCAACATGCCGTCTTTGGAGGTGGTCGTCGGGAGCATTGTCAAGTCAAAGCAACTCCAAGGAGGGGGCCACAAACTCCTCCTACAGAGCCAGATATGTGCCACTCAGATATTATCAGTCCAGACTCTGACGGATTAAGTCTTTATGCAGAGGCGGCAGAGGAGGTTCTCATGATCATTACCCGCAGTTCCGGCAACCACATCCACTATGTCAACCCATTTCTGTCTAGCACGGTCTGGCTTGCGGCCGCTGTACAGCTGGTGTACAAATACTTTGGGCCCTTGGGAACAAGCAAAAGTCTGACGGAATCCAAGTTCGAAGTTCTCCAGTTGAATTATACGCAATTCGTTAACCACTGGAAGATGTCTGCCAATCTTCTAAGAAACCTAGAAGGTTTAGAGACTACACTGAAACGTTTCCACACAAGCCCAGAGGCACAATACACTCCGAGAAGAAGATATACCACGGACAAATCCGTGTCCACATCATACGAAGACCTTCTAACCCAAGCGGATTTTGACACCGTGAGCCAGCCTGGGTTGAATACAAATCAACCCAGTAGAGCCTCTTGGATAGATGAATATCCGAGAGACGATACGCAAAATGCGGCAACAAGCACCAATCATACTAACGCATATGTTTTGCAGCCATATCAGCAGCAGCTTGAGTTGGAACAATACCCTACGGGCATGACAGGCACCGGGTTAAGCAACGATTTGGGATTTGGCAATGCGGATGCTACTTTTGATGGATATGGCTTCGACTTGGATGTTGGCACAGGTATGGATTGGCCAGGTTATATAAATGAAGTTTTCTCATCTGGGATAATGGCTTGAAGACCTGTTGCTCACGCATATAATAACCAATAATCACATAACTTTCAGTATGTATACAGGCATATCTTTCTAACTTGCATGCTTTGTATATATCAGAAACCGGGTCTCTCTAGATTCTCTACCAACCAGATGGTAGAGATGGATATGGCTCGTCTTCGACTTCGTATTACCCCAGCTTTCTTTTCCATGGCCTTGTGACAGCGATGTCGAGTAGTGTTTTCTCCTCGGGGCAAGATTGTTGATCAGTTATATATTTGGCCGCCGACCACTCTCAAATCAAATGTCACGAATACTTTGTACTTGTAGTAAATGCGCAAAGGGATTCGCCATTGGTTAGCCACGTTGTCAAGGATCTGGTGTCACCAACAGATTTATGACTATGCAGACTTTGGAATCTAATTAACTACGTGCTGTTTTAGGCTTCTTCTTTCGAAATTCAACTTTTGCAAATGGGTTGGCAGCAGAATCAAGTCCGTTGTAGATATTTTGAGGACGCTCCGCGATCTGCATGTCAGAGTTCAAAAGAAAGTGTGCAAGCAGGACTTTGATCTCAGCGCTCGCAAAGAAGCGTCCCGGACAAGCATGACTTCCATGACCCAAATTGATTGTCAGTAGGAAATTCCTTCCGCTAAGATCGAGCAAGGCCTCTGATTCTTGGCGCCTGATGAAGGTATATATAGAAAATAGCTACCGAACTTTAGGGAATCCTTTCCCGTGGTGACGAACTGGTGACTGGTCTGTTGTCCAGGCTTCTGACGCAGCTTTTCGAAGCGGAATCCGTCGAATTCATCTGGCTGGTCCCAAATCTTCGGGTCGCTCGTGACACCGGCATTTGAAATACCTATGCAAGTGCCTTTTGGCAAAACATCACCATTCGAAAGTTTCAAGTTCGAGGTGACAAGACGATGGAGGGCAACCGGGCTTGGTGGGTTCATTCGCTGCACCTCTTTGATAAAAGAGTCCTTTTTTTAAGCTTCGCCATCGATTGTTGGATCAAAACACCGTTACTCTCGGCTAGTACACTTTCGAGTTCCTCGCGAAGGGGAGCCTGGTACTTAGTGCGCCAGGCGACATCGTATATAGTTTGCGCGAGCTATAAAAGGATAGTAAATAATCGTATATATATTCAAGTTGGAGATGTTATACCTGCGCACTGGTCGTATGAATGGCAGCCATACTAATATTAAGCTGAGCTTTTACTTGGTAGTCCAGACTTTTGCCCTCTTTGCTAGCTTGCTTTATTAGCATCTATAGGAGGGAAGGTACATGTCAGCATGAGTCCTGTAGAAAGGGGAAGGGGTTAGATAAAAAAAATTCTGCTCCACAAAATACTAACAGCCATGAAATCGTTATTTGATAGTTTGAAGTCTGGGTCACCAAGCTCTTGAAGTTTCTTATAAAATATCGGCTTTAGAAGGGTTTTGGCATCAGCAAGGTGCTTGTAGGCCGCATTGATCTCAGGAATAAGGCGGGCTACAAATGGGTGTAGGAGACCGTTATAAGTTCTCAACTTCGCCGCTCCTCCAAAGGCATTAATAGTAAAGCCCGTGGTGATATTGACCCATTCCTCGTTGCGCGACAACGGCAGCCCCACAAACACCCTAGCGGTCAAGAGTGCAACCATTCGAGCTAATACTGGGTACAAATGGACAGGGGTCCAAGTGTCTGCTGGGCATTCTGGCATTTCTCTCGGAAAGACAAATTGGCATTCGCTTTGAAGTGACTCGATGATGTGGGAAAAATTTCTTGTCAAGTCAACACCAATGACCCTGATGACACTGCCATCAGGGACTTCAAGAGGGGTATGCAAGCAGTAGAAGCGATGAAAAGCCTGGGCAAAGTTGGCCTTGTTCTCGGGTAATGATTTAATCTCATCCAGAAATGAGACAGGTAGGATGATAAATGACTGGTAGACCGTGTGCAGAGTAAATATAGAATTGCGATACTAGTAAATAAAAAGCTAAGCAAACTTGAGAGTATATATGGGTAACGGGCATTTACTTTAGAATAGCTTTCCGTAAGTAGGTTCCCTAGGTTCGTCGTAGGGGCTTTGTCGCCAATAGCAGAATACTTAGCGCAGACGTTGCTTCTGAGTCGTCGAATGAGGACGGAGATGGAGAGAATGGCAGCGGTCGCAATAAATGCAGTGCGATAAGACTGCACACCTCCGCCACTAAAATCGAGGACCTGGATATGCGCCATGTTTCTTACGTCGTGGCGAAATAGATCTAAGGAACAAGTTGGATTTGAGGAACGAGATCAACGTCCAAGAGAAATCAATATGCTCGGAGGAAAATGCATCTACATCTTAATTACATGAAGTTTCTTGAACAGAGGCAATATAAGTGCACAGGTTGTAGTCGGATATCAAGGTGAAACTCAGTGTTATATTGAGTAATGCAGAGACAACTAAGGTAAGGAGAGATTCAGGAGAACTAGAGCCTTTTATGCTTAATACCACACACTTAATTGAGTCACCAAATAGGCTTCCACCTAGTCACCTTATAGGCACCGGTAGGCAGCCTAATAGGCAGATATGTAGTATGTGTAAATGTGCCTGAAGCCCTAATACAGTCAATAGAAAATATTGACTAGGTCCTAGGGCTTCGGGCACATTTACACATACTACATATCTGCCTATTAGGCTGCCTACAGGTGCCTATAAGGTGACCAGGTGGGAGCCTATTTGGTGACTCAATTGAGTGTATAGTGTTGAGCACAAAAGGCTCTAGTTCTCCTGAATCTCTTCTTACTTCAGTTGTCTCTGCATCACTTAATATAACACTGAGTTTCACCTTGATTCCTGACTACAACCTGTGCACCTATATTGCCTCTGTTCAGGAGAAAATATAAAGAAATAAATATTTGCTTGTTTTATATGTAAAATAAGCGATTTTAAAGAGTTTTCCAATACCCCTTAATTATAACTCCAATAATTTAACTTCTAGAAGGTAACCTAAGTTAATTAAAAGGACAATATAAGTAACACGAGTTAGGGTTATTGCTTTCTTTAAAACACCTAGAGCGCAATGATATGCTAGTAAGATGCTAGGCAAAACTAAAATCTAACAATGAGGAGAGTGGTAAAGAATATACCTATATGGGTTGATAAGGGCAATTTACGGCACTAAATAGATTTTTCAAATGAGAAGCTGAAAAATATATATTGCTGTGAATAATTATACATGAAGTGCTGTCACGAAGTTCTATATATCTACTGTAAACACAAATACCTTGTCATCTTCTATTTGTCAAACAGTTAAGCCGCTTTGCCCATGAGATATGCCGGTGCTTTATAAGTCAGGAAGTCTTTGCCCTTGAAGTACCACACTATTAATCCTGGCAGTGTCCAGTTACCAAACTGGCCTGTACCAGCAGAATCACCCACTGGAACTACCATCATTCTCCTCTGTGCTTCAACGGAGTAAGATACCAGCGCGCCCTGCTTCGTAATACTTGTCTTCATATTGGCCACAACCGTCTCCACTTGTTTTGGGATTCTGGATAGCAGCCGATATGGATGTGAGGTGATGTCCCCGATCGCGTACATGTTGGATTTGCTCGTCTCGCCTTCTTTCATCTGGAAGAATTCATCCACATTGACCCAGCCCTGCATATTGAGGAATGGTGGAGGGATAAATTGGTTATTCGGGAGGACGCCCGTGACTGAGATATACGCATCGGCCGTGAGGACCTCTCCATTCGACAGCCTGGTGATCCATTTCTTGGAGATCGGATCCTGGTTCGCTTGTTCAATCAGCGTTGATTTGATCACTTCAACACCCTTCCTTGTCAAAAGCGTCTCGGCCGTTATCCTCACTGATTCTTTCACCCCAGGAAGCAACAAATCCGTTGCAGAGATAAGCGTCACTTCTTTCTTCGGGCCAGCTGCCTCAATAAGCTCTGCGGCAACCTCAACTCCAAGGGGTCCCCCGCCTCCGACGACAACGCTCCTTGCACATTCGATTGCTTCCTGGGCTTCTCTAATAACGGTGCTGACGTCCTCAAACCCGCTGGTTTTAAAAGGAACTTTGAGTCCGGACTGTCCGATCGAGGCGGGAGTGGTGCTGCCGGACGCAATCACCAGGTAGTCGAATGGGACTGGAGGGGTTGAGAGTGACGATGCATCCTTTGATACTGCGACAGTCTGGTTCTCAGTGTCGATCCCCGTCACCATTCCCTTGATAAAATTGAAGGATGTTTTGGGATATGAATTGAAGGCGTCTGTGATAGAATAGAGGTATTTACTGCTAGGCAAACTATTCGGTTTGGCGATAATGCGCGGTGATGCGAGATTGAAGTAGTATTCGTTCGAAGGATTGATGAGCGTTACTCTTACATTAGGGACTTGTCTGAGGAGGCCATGACTGACCCCAAGGCCAGCACTGGAGCCACCGATAACGACCACGGAGACCCTTTTCAAAGCCATCTGATATGGGTGGGCTATTGATCGCGAATTATGAGCCCCGTAAGTGGTGACTGAGAAATAACCCAGGTGAAGATATAAGGGAAAGTCGTTAGAAAAGGCTCGCTGGAGATCCAAAAAGTATTTTACAGGCTCATAGAAGGTAGGCCGATGCACCTTAATTCAAATATCCCCGCTCTGCCCTACGAGATGGGATTAGAAAGAAGGAAGGACAGACGATATGCGGAATTGTGTTTATGACTGTTACACGACTTATAACCTGTGGACTACTTTTATAGATAGTGCATGATATATTCTATACCCATGTTTATTTTGGTGAAATTGATTGAGTGGCAAGACATGGGCTACGAAAGTCGCCGATTGAGACTGCTGCGTGTTCCGTTTGCCATCTGTCGGCCTATTAATCCACCCGAGAAAAGTTCAGAGATTGTGTTAGGGTGCAGCTTACGACGTTCAGCCGACTACATCAACTCCTAAACGGTGGACAGTAAGATTATAGAGGACGCTACGCCGAGGCGCTAACTCTATTCCCCGGCGTGCTGTGAGATTAAGCTACCAGTAGCTGAGTCAGCGGATGTTCAGATCCCCCGATCCGCCATTAACATCATCACCCGCTTAAAGGTGTGGCCTGTCATCGAGCGAGCGCCACGGCTTACATGCGGACCGGCTTACCTTGACCCAGGAAACACGCGACGTTCGACATTACCTCATCAGGGGCAAGAACCAAAAGAAAAGGCTTCCCACGCTTCCACCAATGGATCGCAGCAATTTCACCGCCATCAGGGATGGATGACTTGGTATATCAATGAACCGTCACCGCTGACCCTAGATGGTTCGTGATCTTCAAACCTAATCTCCCACTGGCCATGTCGAACGAACGTCACAATTTCGAAGGCCCCTCGAGCTCTAGCCGCCTGTGCACTGAGAAGCTCAAGGCAAGTATCCTGTAAAAACACAAAGGGTCTAGCCCTTCGGCCGACTTCTAACTTGACGCAGAGGCGCCGTGACCAAAATCGCATCTCGCAGCGGGCGTTCCGGAGGAGGAAGGAGGAGTATGCTTTAGAGTTAGAATCCAAGGTCAAAGAGCTGGAAGATCTCCTCGAGGCGGTGGGCCACGAGAATAGCGAGGCCGCGTCCCGGATGAACAAGATGGAGGGCGAGCTGCTGTACTATCGGGGCCTGCTCTATGGCGCCGCCAGCCAAGGGAATAGTTTCACATCATATCTTAGCAGCGAGTATCAACCTGACAGGACCAGAGAGGACATCGCAGTGTACAGCACCGTGCCCGTGTATTCCGGCGCGCCATCGATGCAGCTCTTAGTAGCGCCAGCCTTGGCGAACGAATACTGGAGGGTGGGTAGCTACGATAGTCCTAGTACAGGCTCCTACTCACCCATTGGCAATACACCCCTAGAATACCCGGGGATAGCTGCCGATCGGAGACTGTCGATGCCTGAGAGGAGTACTGATACCTCGATATGGACATCCTTGCAGTTCAGTACATTTGAGAGTGGTTGATGACCGGTCGTAGTTGGAATGATCATCGTTGCACGAAATAAATGATTCGGGGAGCTGGATATTTGAGCGTATCCTACTATATTTAAGGATTTTTACGCACACTAGACGGTTAATATATAGAGATGCTGCTCAAGAGGTTAGGTTATTTACGCAATTGGACGATATAATATTTACTGGCAATCATTTCACTTATAGAACAACCGCCTTCAGCCAGCTTGACATTTAGTGATCGTTTCCTTACGAAATAGCCGATACAGAAATACATATCTGATTATTAATGACCCAATACGAATATTACCATTATATAAAATATGCTGTCCCCGTATATTTTATAAATATCCGAAGCTAATAGTGGATACAGACCTACTTTAATCGAAAACCTCTAGTATAATATAGGCCTTATAGCTAATCGCCCTCCTAATAGTGCTAAGCAGGTCTATCTTCACCTTCTTATACCTGTTATGGCCGAATAGTCATCACGTGGCTAGGTGAGACACAAAGTGCAGCTGAGACGCTGGTGCAATACACTAGCCACGACAACTCCTAGATTATAGGAGTAGGACTCTAATAAAAAGAGACTGATCCTCTCTAAGGGTTCTATAAGAAATAGTCTATCTTTTGAATTGATTCCTATAAAGGATACTAGTATTATCCTAGAGGTCTATATAGTATTATTACCTATGTTATATATATAATTCCTTACCTTTATACTAGTCTCTATATAGATACCTTTATATTCTATTTCTTCTATCTTTTAAAAGTAGTAGTTTATTTAGGCTATATACTTTAGATCAAGTATCTAGTAGGTTTCTTAGATATTTAATCTATTAGATAGATTCTCCTTTATATAAATATCTACTAGATTAGATTAGGTTAGATTCTTTTAGAGTAGATATCTAATATATCTACCTTTAATTAGGATTAGTATAACTAGAGTTAATTATATTAGTAATAATACTAAAGCAAGTATATTTATAAGAATAGTAGATTTATACTCTACTGTCAGGATCCTTTCGTACAGAGTGAGACGGACGACTAGCAAAGGGTTATACAGCAAGGTGGTGGTGGGTTGAAGGAGCCTCGCTAGTGGGTTGCTGGAAGCTCAAAGTAACGAAGTAGATTTACCCGGAAAAATCAGAAGAAGACTGAATGCTACCCTCTCTAATAAAGGGGGCCTGCCCCTTTATATACAAAATAACCTAGTAATGCAGTGCTTGATTTGAGCCACGTGCGATTCCGTCACCTCCTTGTAACCCTCTATCTAGTCACCTAACATCTACTTATAATTAAATATAAGTATTAATATTAAATAAGTATTACTCTAAATATTACTATGCTTTATATAATAGATAAATTATTGTTTTATTAAAGAATCTATTGACTAGGTCCTAGGGCTTCAGGCATATTTACACATACTACACATCTGCCTATTAGGCTGCCTACCGGTGCCTATAAGGTAACCAGGTGGGAGCCTATTTGGTGACTCAATTGAGTGCATAGTATTGAGCATAAAAGGCTCTAGTTCTCCTAAATCTCTTCTGACTTTAGTTGTCTCTGCATCACTTAATATAATACTGAGTTTCACCTTGATTCCTGACTACAACCTGTGCACCTATATTGCCTCAGTTCAAGAGAATCTAATTATATTTATTATTATTTTCTATTGACCAGGGCCTCAAGCATATATCACATCCTTCAGGATTCAGGATCTAGGATCCAGAGGATTCTAGATGAGTCAATAAGAGGCTGTATAGGTCTATATAAAGGAGTCCTTACTCCAGCATAGCTGTGCTCTTTAGTTGTCTCTGCATCACTCAATAGTCAATATAACTGAGTTTCACCTTGATATCCGACTACAACCTGTGCATTGCCCTGACCTCGGTTCAACATTTTCTTTAGGATAAGCTATTAGAATCTATAAGAGATTAAAGAGTATTATCTATAAGACTCTCTCTATCTAGTAATTAATAAATTAAAGGTATTTTAGACTCTTTAAAGCTAGAAATATCCTAATTTATTCTATTAAACCCTTCTCTTTATCTTCTTTTATTACTCTCTTATAGACTAGAAAGTAAATTAAGATTATATATACCTATAGTCCTTTAATTAGAGCTTTATTATCTAGCTTTAATCTAGAATTCCTTCTATAATTTAATCTTATAAATCTAGAGAAGAATATTCTTCTTAATATTATTTAGAAAATAAATAATAATCTTTTAAACTAATAATAATATATCCTTAGACCCTCTATTCTACAGCAGTTATCTCCTCTACCATAGCATGAAAGATTAGAACGTATTGTTGAGCAATCGACTCAGACACTTGATACAGATAGACAAACAGCAACATTATCAATTAACTCAGGACAGGAAAGCATTTAGGATATAAGAGCTGTTGATAAGAGAGACTATATAGTACCCAACCAACTATTTGTAGATATTACCGCTAGTTACTTGTTGAAAGTCAATTCGACGCTAAACAAACAATCGGATTTGTCTTGTACTGAGATATACAAGCTATACAATAGTGCCTCTAAAGCCTTAATCGGCTCGAAATTAGTCATCTAATGTCTCCCCCTTCCCAAAAACTCAACATTATTCTAGTGGGACAAATATTTACTCGAGGGGAAATGCAACACCTACTTTTCCAAGAAAACAAATTCTCATTTTACCTGCTCGATTTCATTCCCTGCTCGACCTCTCACTACATTCCAACAGCTGTCAAGGCAGCTATAGCCTTACATACAATCTTAGAACCCGGAGCTTAATTAGTATAGACTTGGTCTTTTGAGATAACAGCCATCTCGAGAAGTGCTAGAAAAGACTAGAAAAGACTATACCTATAGCAGTTATAGTAGGTTTAAATCAAACTCAGTTTGTGCTGGATGATATTTTACTGGTCAAGTGGTATACCGTATATTTTCTTGCTAGTCCTTTCGTTTGGACCAATTTCTGTCATCGGTTTCCGTTTGAGGGATAAACAAAGGCTAGAATTACTAAGAGTATCTTTTGAGGCAGAATCTGCCACAAAGGCACCTGCTCGATTACCAAGATACAGAGCAAATCTAAGCCAAGAATGCTATACACGACTAATTTGACGATATTCCGTCCATACCGAAGCTAAATGACCTGGAGCCTCCTCAATTCCATGTGCGTATATTGAACCAGCTAAATTAGCCATATGTCCAGCTTGAGCATCATTCCAGGCTATAGTGCTCCCAATGTCGTAGTCCTTTTAAACTTTACCTGATTCAAATATCGTTATGAGATAGCAATTACACTATATCTCTATATAGGGATATTGTATTCAGTATAAAGATAGAGTCTAAATTCCCTCTTGAGAACGTCGCTCAGCCGACTACTAGGCTATGGGCTATACTATCCCTGTTCATTTTATGTCTTGTTTGGCAAGGCCTAGAGAAATAGAGACAATGCAACTATTGTATTTGAATTTAGTGCAAGTAGCTGGAGTTGGTTAGCAAATGGTAGGATGAGCTACAAGTAGTAAACAACCAACTTAGAAATCTCCTTGGGTAAGTACTAGTAAATGATCTTTGCTGACCCTTGAATACTATAGCCTTTATAGTAGAAAGTTATGAAGCTTATCAGACCATTCTCTATAAAGGTGTTTCAGCAAAGACCATAGGCTATATTGCAGAAAAGTAGGCTTAAAAGTTCAGTTCTACAAGGGGGCTGGCTAGATACTATATAAACTACTAAGAGTAGTCAATAGAGGAAGTTGTTGACTTGCTATAAGTAGTGCTCTACAGCTTTCCGGTTCCACTTAGCAGCTGGGGATTTTGACTTCTGGAGACACTCATCTTATAACCAATTAGTGTTAGCTATACAATTAAGTAACTAGCATTCGAATCTATATTATTTCTTTATTTCGAGGATCTTTCAAGAAATTCCACCCTGGCTTGCCGATAGTTGGATCGTCTTTAATATTATACAGATTAATATAGGGAACCACATCTTTACGGTTTTCCTCTAGGTTTACAAGAAGGAGTTTATATAACTGGTCCTGGAGGAGCTTGACCTGGTCAGAGACAAAGCGTCTTAATGATATCGTTATTAGCTTAAGCCCCTTATAGCTAAGCTCCTCTCCGTCATCCGACTATATGATATACCTAAGACTAGTTATGGTATCTTGGATTTTCTTGCCATAAGATTGTAGCTTCAGTCCCCAATTTATTAGTGATTGTGACCCATAAACCATAAAGCGATCCTATATCATATCCAAGATATCAGCAGGGTGTTCAACCTCATCTTCCTTGGCTGCTACTACAGACCGCTAAACTACCAACAGCTGTGAGATCTTTACAAATACAGAAAGGAGGGGTATATACGTTATCGCCTTATAATAAGCACCCTAAGAATTGATACCAAGGACAGCAAGAAATCCAACTACCACACTGTTGTAGATGTTGCCATATAGCAGGTGATCAAGCAGAGAGATACAACAGAGAAGGCACGCTCGGTCAATCTCTTGATACCATTCAGGGTCTGTATGCTTAGACCCGGCAGCTGCTTGGAGGACTGACTCGAGCGATACTGACTGGCTAGATGTTAGACAGCAATATAGGACTGGTGCCTGCTTCTTCCAGACTATCCGATATATAAAGTATAACAGCTGCTTCCAGACCTTCTTATATCCACGATATATTGGCTCCTTAAGTTTGTGCCAGAGTGGCCTGCTTGATGTACAGTGGGGGATAAAGCTATTAACGCAATATTGGTCAAAGACGTTTACCTTATCTTGGATTAGAGAGTCTTGTACCTGCTCAACCATACGGTTGAAGGATTCGAGGAGGAGGAGTAAAAGCTCTTCTTACTGGCTATCCTGTCCATCTAAAGTCGGCTGTACATACACTTTAGAGCTTAGGATCTTAATCAATAGAGCGGCCTCTAGAAGATTATAGCCCTGCAGGTAACAAGTCCACTAGGTCATATCGAGCCAAGGTGAAATCTGTATAAAGTATTATTGGCCAGGACAGCTAGAGGGGGTCAGGCCTAGCGTTGATAGCTTTTGATCTAGCTGTAGATTGATCTGCTTGGGGATTGAGAGGGCCTGGGTGCCTCTATCTGGTTCTCTGCCTTAGATATAATAATTGACGCTCCTAGAGGCCACCCTTATAGGGAAGTAACGGATAAACAGGCTCTACCGGAAGAAGGTTTGGCAAGAGACTGGAAAGATCGCAACAGTCTTAAGGCTAGTCGGGTGTTTCAAGTTCTTAGATGGAGCACCTCCAGGGCAGGACTATTTATACTCTTCTTGACGGTGACGCTTGAATGCAGATTTATACGGAACAACGTATGGCTTGGCTGCTGGGCAAAGGCGGTATAGAAACGCATTATGGTAGAGGCTAAGAAGGGGAATTAGAGGCATGCTAGGAGGGACTTGTATATCTTTGATTGATTCCTGTGAAGCGAATAGGAGAGCTAAGAAGTGGGAACATAATCCATCAATCTGCCGCCTCGTTAAAGCAAAATCCTGCCGATAGTGGGTTTGCAAATAGCTTTTAATCTCTTTAGGAACTAGTGTATACTGGCAGGGCCTGCAGATGATAGTACTGTAAGTGGAATCAAAATGAAGGAGATCATCCATGATTGCATTTAAGAGTATAAATAGGTCTTCACTGTCTACTAGTAAATTATATACTGTATATATATACAAGAACGCGCAAACGCGAAGACGACGCGTCTCTCGAGCAAAATTTCGAGTAAAATTACGATCTGTGGCAGAATGGGACATGTAAGGAAAATGGGCGAGGATATACTACTAAAGAGTAGGCGGTGGTGGAACGCACAGACTTGGAAGTAGGGGCCCATGCACCAGGAGCTTGTACCGGGAACCAATCAAAAGTGGTCATAAATAGACTCGACTCGAGTTCAATTTGCTATCGAAGATTAGAAGATCAAGAAGTCTAGAGTATAGAGCATTGGCTGTTGATACTACAGTAGACTGTATTCCTCATCAAGTAAAGGATTATACAGGGGGATTACCAATTCCAGAGTGCATTTATCACCGTCTACATCTAGCTATGCCACTGATCACCACATCTGGTTTGCAATAGTCCTTAAAGCCTCAAGCAGAATCTTGTCACCCTTATCCAAAGGTACGGGCGCCCTTTCGCCTGGTAAACCAAATGGTAATTCATAGACCTGGCATGATGTCTCGTGGTCTGGAAGCACACCACTTTGGAAGTAGGCTCGGACTACCTTTGCGGTGCAAAGAGACGGGGTTGAGAGTGATATATGCTATAGAATTTTAATTGACGAGTCTATTTAAAGTTCAGAAGAAGCTTTGGCAACTTACTCCTTCAGATTCTTGTTGTAGAAGCTTGGATCCCGGAAATTTATGATTCATTCTCCTGGCACTAGGGAACAAGCGTTAAGTTACTGACGTGTAGACAGATATAAAATTGGAACATGCGTACTTTTCAATAGAGGTGACAGGATCTAGAGTATTCCCAATAAATAGGATTGGTTCAGTCTGGACTCCAATCGGGCCTACATGAATATCGATCAATATGTATTCCTAAGAAGTCAACAAATATGGCAATAGTTCGATTCTTACCAGAGTGCGTGAATTGTGGTCTGAACTTCCAAAAGATGCACTGCAGCCGGTTTTGACTCCATCGGTCACCGAGGTACCGGCTCTGGCGACGAGCCTTGTGCCAGTATTCTACGAATTCGCTCTCCGTCATGTTGGTCTGGTCGGCGCCATCGGAGCAGGATATAGACCCGACCACCTCTTCTGCATAGTCAGGGGGTCCTGAAGGGACTTTCAGTGATGTCTGATTCTGCTTTAGGCTTGCTATAAAGCTTCCATCACCAGAAGCGAGATCTTGCAGCGCTATGGCTAGATTTTCAAACGCCTTGAACGGGCCATATAATGCGTCCCGAATAAGGATCTCTACATCACTGTAGGTAATTATCTCAGGCCCCTTTGTAGATGAAACGGATTTAGGTCTATCTCTTACAGAGGCAAGAATACTGTCAAGAGAAGACTGGATGGATGCCGGGCCCTTTTCAGAGAATAAATCGCATCTTTCAGGGCCGGCCTCGTAGCAATACACACTGAATCGTTGGATAATGGCATCCGCATCTACGATGTTTCCATCCCAAGTACCTATTTCTTCAGTACTAGAAAAGAAAAAGATTGAAAACTACTTACCAGAATAGTGGCGGTCGCTATCAACAACGCCATCTAATACTACACGACCAACCAGGTGCGGATACATACTTGCAAACGTTTGACCTAGCAGCGTTCCATACGAAAAACCCCAGTACTGGAGTTTATCCGGGTCATCTTTCATCCATGTTTGGCTGCTACGAATAGGATGGGTTGTTTGAATTGACTGCCGTCTCCATCTTGAAAGAGAATCGACAATTGCAACCATATCCATTGCCACCACTGGAGTATTCATAGCGAAGCTAATCGCCTCATCCCCCATTTCAGCATAGCAAGTCTCAGCAAGGGCATGCTTTCTGGCCCACATGCGGCCAAGTGCAGCATCAGAGCTTCCTAATAGGCCATCCGCTTCAGAAGCTATTTGCCAAGAGCGTCTCTGTTGCGGATCGGAGAAGCATGTAAAGGAGGGAGTGGTAAAGCCAACGCTACGAGGGTCAAAACCAATAATATCAAAATACTTCTCTCCATTCGCCAAAGACTCGTCTGGACTAATGGGCGAATCGACAATCCTCTGGATGTTGCGGCCATGCAGAAGAGCCAGGTTAACGCCTGAACCTCCTGGACCGCCTGACGCGAATTTTTTTTCAGTACAAGTGCCTAGAAGAAACCTGTTCGGGTTGGGCAGAAACATACCCGGGTTGATAAGGATTGAGCCTCCATATCGCGGGTCATTTACATCGACCTGAGCAGGCAACTTGACTATCGCAACTGCGGCTCGTGCTGCGCTGGAAGAGGTCTTATTCCAGTCTAATGGAACATCGAGTCTGGCACACTCAAAACCAGTATAGCAGGAGTGGAAATGTAGGTCTGTGGAGGGAGCAATCTATAAAGTTCAGTGCGGAACTGTGGCTGGCGTAGCCTGCATATGAGGTGCGTACCTGGTCCCATATCAAAGAGTCCGGCTCGGGCTGCTGCAGCTGTGTTGATTTCGAGAGAGAAACCGACTCTCCGAGAATCGCATCCCATACAGCAAAAGCCAATGAGAATGGGAAATACATATTCTGGGCTGCTCATACATAGAATGTTGATGTTGTGTTTGTTGTATACATGAACAGAACTAAGGAGGGTAATAGAGCACTATTATGAGAGACAAAGAATGGGGGTTGGCCTGGCTTTATGAAATGAGATAATCGTTTGGTTACGTAACCAGCTCACCCACCTTACGCAGGGCATGAATGCCAGACTCGCGCGCGCACCTGGCTTCCCCGTAAGTGAACCCGAACGTATCGCGGCGAGGGAGAATGAACCTATGATCGAGCCGCTACTGATCTCCCGCACCGCACCGTAGCCGAGTTCAATTGAGCCCTTCGGTGTCCCAACCGGGAGGGCACACTCCTGGCGTGGTGGTCCGACGACGACGAGAATACAGCCCGCCCGTCTAGGCGCATGGGCCGCTAGTGAAGGGCCTGACAGCCCACGATAAAGAGGCCGAGGCTGAGCCCTGCGAGATATATCCGCATTTCGGCGTGGTCTTTGGAGTTATTTTGAGGGTCGTTTGGTTGGTCTTGGTTACACCTCGTGTGGTGGGATCTGTCTATCTAACTTCTCCCTGGAGCTGTGCTGGCGGCTAGAAGATATGGTATAGTAAGAAGAAGATTGAGGGGGATTAAGCGTCCCCGTGTTCATGGCAGCAGCAGTTAGGAGATCACGTACGTAGTGCTGTGCTAGAACCTGAACTAAGTTGAAACTGGTAGAGCGGTGTCAGATCTGGGCGACTTTAACCACTCTGGAGTATCTGAATGCCTAGTAGTATTTACATTAACCGTAACAATATTTAAACGGATAAAACGATAATTGCGCTTCATCTATTGTGATTGCATGTGCAATTCAGAAGTGCTGCTTTCGAAGTCGACCTCGGGATTTATCGCCATTGAGCTCCTGGGGTTCGCTTCATTACGACAATATTGTATCATAATCATTGTATCCTTTCATTCTCCCCTGTTTTCTTCTTCTAGTTCAGGCCCTGTGCAAGGGAAACAGTCGCCCTGATCAATTTCATTCGTAGGTACCTATGCCTCGCCCGATTTACGAGACGACTTCCTTCCTGCAATCCAGCTCCTAAATTATCGGAAAACAACATACATATACCCACACCTAACAGAGTTCCAACGAGCAGACGTAATGCTCCTTGCGACCCACGGCACGCTCGATTACCGCTCGCCGATGCTATCGAACATTTCTCTACGTGAAAAACTCCGCGTGGTCGATCTGGTTCGTTGTAGCAAGGCACCGGCTTTGATTATTTTCGCGGCCTGTCTGTCTGGATTGGGTTCCACCACCGCTGCGAGTGACATCACTGGCTTCTCCCAATCATTGCTAAGTAACGGCTGCAAATCCTTCATTGGTGCATTCTGGAGGGTGAATGATATTAGCACTATGTTTTTCACTACTCTGTTTTCCCGACATCTACGTGAGCCTAAGGGCGAAGTGGCGCCGGACGAGGTTTTCCATTCCGTGCAGAAAGAGCTCTTTTGCATGACCCATGAACAAGCAAAAGCACACGTACAGGACCTCATTGATACTTGGAATGCAATGTCAAAAGAAGGAAAGAAGCCAGGTCGTCTGGTGAAGAAAGGCGATTGGTATCTCAAGAAAGTCTTTGGGAATTTGGAAGGAATTGATTGGAAACATCCATTTCATTACGCGAGTATGGCTCTTGTGGGAGATGGAACCGTGAAATTTGCCAGTACATAGCAGCAGACATTTCAAGCGTCGGGTTGAGTCGATAGAGAAATCTCCTACTATCTTCCATCTGCTAACCACGGTTCCCTAAATAGTTAAGAGAGGAAGTAATTTCGCACACAATATGAATCGTTACCAGCAAAGATAATTCTATCCCGCTCTGAATAATTATACAACCTCTCGAGTACAAAATCCCAAATCCAAACCGGCAGCTCATTTCATATCATAGAGTCTAGCGGCAATGACTGTAGTCGCCAACTGGGGATATATCGCGGAACACAACACGAGCAAGATTATTTTCCAAATCCGGTACTCCTCCATCTATCTAGCCTCGGGTCTCTGGTTAATGGAGCCCTCGGATCGTTCAAATTCTTCCAGATTTTCTTTAATAGTAGATAGCCATCATCCGGGGACATTTTATAACGATCTTGCTGTACATGTTCCTACTGCACAAATAGGCTGCCCCCCGGAGACTTCAACAAACACTCAATGGTGCTAATACTCCACCCGCCTATACAGTGGGAGACGAGAGGTTATGTTGGACAAACTGTCGCCGGAAATTATGCTATTAATCTTGAAGTTGGTATGATCTGTGTGAAACCTACCAACTTATTTCCGACTAATACAGATAGCACAGCTTCCAGACAGGCGTGATCTGCAGCGGCTATATGAAGTCTCTAGGTTTCTCTACGGGGCTGTCATGCTAGAATTGTATACGACTATTACCATCCCGGCTAAAAATGAAAAGTATCTCCAAGGAGTAGACACTGAACGATTCATGGTTGCCGGCATCAATCCGGTAAGCCGCCTTCAATATGTAAGGAATGTCCGAGTCCAATCAAGTTTCTCCTACAATCCAGAAGAACGATGTATCCACTACAGCGATACCTATGATATGGATATCGACCCTGAAGAGGGCGAGGACAGTGGATTTGACGAGCTCACAACGGATATAATGTCGCTGCTAAGTCAACTGGAAGACCAGAGTTTGCGTGGTTTTAGGTCCAATTCTCCGTTCCATATCTCTCTAGATACTCTACTGACAAGCTGATATAGTTGGGAGATGAGCACTTGCGTCTCGCTTTTTCTATCGGGTTCACACCTTCGATCAAAGCCCGGATTTGTCATCCCTAGAGAGTTGTGAGTGTCCCAGTCTTCATTACCTCGCTATCGTACCTGTAGGGTGTCCTTACGAGGGTAAAAGACCTGTCGGAATTTGGCGCCCGGAAATTCAAGGAGAGAAGCTCCCGGAGTGTGCTTCTGGCAGGCGCTATCGCGATCGTGATGGCGACAATAATATGCCAGACCGCGTGAATTGGAAGCGCGGAACTGCACGGAGGGTCAGGCGTTAGGGTTGTTCGGCCAACCAGATCTTCTCAAGGGGCATTCCCATCGTATTCGACCGGGCTAGAAGTCTAGATCTCTCCAGTCTGAGCAATCGATCGAGATGTAGAAAGGATCCCGCTGTTCCCGTTTCTTGTGGATACGGTTCCAACACATACAACATCTCCTCTCAGCCACCTGCTTCTCGGTACAGCACTGACTGTCGTGTCGATGTGTGATTGGCCACTATTGTTGGTATTCGATAAGCATCGACAGAGGAACCTGTTCGAGCCCGACAGGAATACGCACTAGTAGTAAACTAACCTAGAATACTTAGGATATTATATCAAATACCTTAAGATCTCTCTAGTATTAATTTTATTCATGCAATAGTAGGAACAAATCGAGTGTGATATAGACCTCTGCAAATAGATTCATGTCTATAGCAATAGATCGCTGGTATAAAATATCCTTGTCAAATGTTCAGGAAGGCTGCTTGCTCAGTCTTCTGTACTACTGAGATCACCTACAAAACCATTGGAAGCTATCTTAACAGAACCAATAATCTATTCATGCCTGCTCCCTGCCGTAAATATTATGCAAAAAAGTCAACTTTGAATATGCCATCCTGTTTATCCTCTTCATCCTCGCTCTACGCAATCTAACTCCTATTATAATGAATATCAATGCAGCCACAAGAACAGCCCAACGCCTCTCCCAGAGCCATACTATCACAACAGCATCATCTCCATGCCACGAGCCTCCAGGGCGGTGACCGAAAAAGGTGTACTCCTCGGAGTAGAAAATTGGAGGTAAAACGGCTATGTCACCAGGACCTGAATATCGATAGTAATGATCCACCACTTTCGTAAGATTGTCCCTTGAATTTGTGTGAGCGTTCACATTAATGCCCATCTCCCCTTCCGACTCTCTTCTTACTGTGTTGTTGCGTAACCAGTAGTCCTTTAAGACGGTGTTGACAAACATTGGCCCCGTGCTCCAGAAGACTGTCGGGTAAGTGAAATAATAGTGATAGTTGTAGACTTGGAGGCTCTGAATGATTTTAGCGAATACTGGGTGGCCAGGTCTACTCGCCATCAAGTCATTATTGACACCAAGTGGTGATGCTCGCGGAAACCATGCAGAGAATTCTAGTAACGGATCAAGTGGTCGTCGACAACTGATATCAAGGTCAATGTAGACGCCTCCGTAGTGCCAGAGAATAAAGTATTTCAGAGCATCGACGCGTTGGATGGGGAACGTATATCCATCGTAAGTTGGAATATGCCATGGGTAATTTTCCTGGATAAAGTCGCGCCCTGCCTTTTCATTCCAAATGTGAATGGTGTAATCGGGGTTATTATCTCTGCACATTGCTTGCGCACCGGACCAGACGAGCGGAATTTCAGCTTGTGTAGAGTCATCTCGAAGTATCCCAGTGAACCAGATGTGGTGAATGATCCGAGGGATTTTGGCAGTTGATGAAGGTCCATGATCGTACTGGATCGGTACATTTTCTGATATCGACAGACTCAGCGCTCTAGTGTATTCTGGGTTAAAATCGTCAAATCCGATGAAAAGAGAATCGAGGAGGGCTGAAAAGAGAAGCTCTTCTCTGATGTAGGAGGTAGAGTAAGCCAACAATAGTAGAAGAGAAAGCGGAAGACAATATCTGAGAAGCACCCTAGGACTCAGGACTGCCATATCTAAATATTCGTGCGAAATATGTATTGAGTAGTGGATGATAAGACGAAAAGGTTCTCTCAACACAAATTTAAGATCACGAAATACACTAGCCTCTTTTAAACCCCTGCCTTCCTAGGCAGCTGGCTCGTACACACCGAAGTATCTCATTCGTACCGGATTGGATAGAAACTAAATAAGAACATGGAGGAATTTCAACGATATTTATATAGAGCTTCTCCGTCCTCAAAAGTCTGATTCGTGTTGAAGTTCATGAAATTCTCAATCTCAGTGGAAATAGTATAGTTTACTTCGTGGCCATATCATGACACATCTGTGCCAGCAATGGACTGGGCTTAGATCAACTAGGACGAAAGACACCTGGATAGCAAGAGGCCCCTGTAAAGACACTGATTCGCGAGCGTCAGACGTGGGGATAGTAATCGCTCAATAATGGATTTCCCGCTAAGCGTTTCATTGGGATATGGTAGTTCTCACGTTAGCACACCATATTCATGTCCAAATGCAGAGGCTTCCAGAAATCTCTTACCGGAAATTACCTCTCGGTTGTAAGCTGAATAGCACACCCCAGTCCCACGCCGCACAGCCTCACCTCTAGGTGCTTCAGTGTTACACTTACAGCGAAAGTGGGGTTACAAGTTGTGAAGTAGGCAGTAACACAGAAATCACAGCTCTGGAATCATCAAACCGCGCAATGCAATTTGGGCCGGACACTGTTCGGTCATGCATGGAACAAGTGCGAAATCCGGGTGGTGGGAATCCTCCGCTTTGTGGTTATCGTCGGCCTTCCCCGACACTCCCATTATCAGTTAGAACAAGCTGAGCCACAAAGTGGAGAATATACAGTTATCAGGGGTCGGTATGATTTCCGTCAACATCTTTATTGCCACCTTCTCGCGCTCAGCGTCAGTAGAATTTCCCTTGCCGTTACCCACCAATCCGTACTTATTCTCTACTGAAACAAGCTATACTTTACTAGCAGTAGGAGTAAGCAAGGAAGCACACGAGCCCAAGGTCATGCGAGTACAGTAAAAGCCGAAACAACTAGCGATGGACCGTGGACTAGCAGCTAATGTAGTATTAAAAGGTCACTGTAAGCTAGCCGGTAGTTGGCGCCAATCTTAGTAAGCATTCCTATTATAGGTTAGATTAGTACCAACTTCCCCGATAGCCCGCTAATTTTATTGTGTAAGCCGACTAATTTCAGGGGTCCATGCCCACTAATTTAACAGTAAATCTATGCTTATAGTAAATATATATAGTAGGCTTGCGCACTAAAATTAGTAGGCTTACACTCTGCTTAGTAAGATTGGCACCTGATGCAGGAATACTGTATCACGAACTATAGAGGGTGTAGCCCATATTATCAGCACTTTGTAACTATATGCACTAAGATGCTTATAGAGTATTGCTTTTCGCATATCAGAGAGAGAAAGACTCTTGGTATCGCGTCTTCGAAAATCACTCTAATCAAAGCCTATTCTCCTTTTTTACATGTATTTACATATAATTTGTACTCTAAACTATAGTAACTGAATTCTTTCTTGTAATATCCCCGATATTTGCTCATACACTGAACACAATTCCACCACTTAATATCAACCTCATCGTGCTTCCCTTCCCAACCCTCGGGTGCCGTACCCACACCAAACTCTCTTCATGGCTTCCCTAATATTCGTTCTCTTCACATATTGTGGCCGAATTTGGATTGCATAGACGATGATCACACCATGAGAAGCCCTAAGAAAAACGACGTAAACAGATTAGCCTTATTGAAGAGGCCTTTCGACTTCTTCCTCAGCAAGTTATGCGATCCCATTTGGACCGCAGATGTCACACACTGGTTTTCGTCGTTGACACTAACCCACGATAGAGCTCCCGAAGACGCTTTTCGCGTACTCGGAGACGAGTTGCGTGGACACTTGAGCGAGATTGTTTCCCACTATTCGGTTGAACAATTCTATTAAATGTTAGACTTTCTTCAAATCTTTGATGTTGAGGGAATAATTAGCTGACAATGCAGTTTTGACTCGTTCCGTAGTTGTCACAGCAAACAAACTCTCTGGCGTGCCTGCTACCATTCTAGTCACGATTCCTCGTCATATTGATAGTGAGCCAGCGCAGTTTGATAATTCATTTCATACGCTTTCCAATACTAGGAATTGTATTGCTACTTTTGCTGTTGTGCCGTGCGGTCGACCATGGCAGTTATAAATGGTGGCGAAATGGATATGCTTCCTCATAAAACAACTAGGGTCAAGCAACTAGAACGCACCTAGGCCCTGTGCCCTTATGGCTTGGTAGACAGTATGAGTGGATTTTTTTACGACTGTGCCGCTCCACGCTGCGAATAAAGCTGTGGCTGCAGTGATTGATGGGCGCGATGGTTAAAACGACAACGTCTAGTACGGTTATATCAGCAGTTTGCGCTTCGAGCGCGCGGGGCGGGACGATGAGGGGAGAGTAGGCGGGATGATGTCATAATAATACTATCTCCCCCCTTGAATATTTGTACATACTCCACTTTGTGGCTTAGCTTACTCTAACTGGTAAGAGAAATGTTATGATCCGTGCATCCTATCGTTGCTCAGGAAATCTGCTCTGTTTACTTTCCTTAGTTAGGCCGTCTTAGCCACAGAAAGTGGAGTATGTACAAATATTCAAGGGGGAGGATAGTAATGTGACTGACGATGGGGTAAGAGAGTTTAACCTAACTCGGAATCATCAAGCGACGCTAAATGTGGCTGTTCACATCGGAACAAAAATCGAAACTTCAGATAGGGCTCATCTTCTAGGCAGGTTTCTTCCTGAGTCGGGGGCTATTCCCTTCCATAGGGCGTGATGAGCCGTCGCGAGAATCGCAAGTTACTTCCTCTTCCGTGAAGCACTCCGACACACAGCGCTATAATAAAACGAAGAAACAAAATAAATTAGAACAATGGTCGGGCTCCCAAACAGGACAGGCCGCTGCACTATTTGTACTCGCATGAAAGTAAAAGTAGCAAAGCCCTCATGCAATAATCTATTGGCGTTGGCATTTTTCTGACCTTCTCGAACAGTGTGATCTCTCACGACCACTGTGCTCAAGATGCAGACGGACAGGTCATAGATGCGAATACCTAGTTCTGCAGCAAGGACAAGTGTTTATCAACCAGAGTGTGACTACGCCATTCGTCAAAGCAGTCGACATATTGGCAAGTCCACACAAAACAAAGCAGCTTGAGAACTTAGTTTCAAAACAAGCCACTTCCTCCCGCGTACGCCACGATGAAAGACTTACGCATCCTGCCCCAAAGTCCCCAGACCCAGATCCGATACAGTCTCGGAGGGATGGAGGTGGCAACGAGAGACTTCGACTTTCGGTGAATTGTATAAATCGAGTGTTTCGTACCAACGCAGCTCTTCCACATACAGTGGGTCTCACGATGCTTGATCCCTTTGATACTCAGCGGCAAAGCAAATTTCCGAAGGCAGACCAGTTACTTCATCATTGTATGTAATTAACCGCCTTTATTTACTCATAATAGTCCCAACACAGTTATTTTACTGACTGTAGCGACGTACAGACCTCTCCGCTGTCATACCAAAGCTTCTCCCTGCTGGTTGCAGGCCAGAGACAAGTCCCCTTGTTCTGGGGTGGTGGCCATTGGTGCAGTCCGACGATCTTCTGTTCTATACGGTGCTTTTAGCCAGCATATTTGATCTCGAATGGCAGAACGGGAAATCGAACACATGTCTTTCAGAAACATGCATGAAGGTATGTCTACACCTTCTAAAGGAACGAGTACGAGATCCGGTCTACGGGGCGAGGAATCAAACAATCGGAGCAGTCGCCACATTGGCGTCTCTAGCGGTGGGTGATCTGCACAATATTTTCACTCAATTTCATTGACATCCCAAAGTATGGAACGAACATGACGGCGATGAAAACGCATATTGCAGGGTTGAAAAAGATGGTGGAGATCAGAGGAGGAATGGGAAATATCAGATCATCAAGCCCGGTTACTGCAGTTGCTGTATTGTGGTATGGAACGACTTCTATTCTTCCCAAATCTGTGGCCAGACTCCATTTCCTAACAACATCCACCATAGGGTTTTATTCCGTTTCAAATTTGGATTTCAGTTCCGATCAGAAGAGCCAATCGATCTGTATGACCCACCGCAGTGGCCGCTAGAAATATTCGAACCAGCTCAAGCGGTCAGCTTGGTGGATTTCAATACGTATGGAATCTGCAAAAGAGTTTCAGATATTCTTTTGGAAATCCGATATCTATCACACTTCTCTGCTCAATCGCATGATATTGCCAGCCCCATTCTCGAAGCCCGCGATATACACGGCAAAGCCTACTCAATCCTTCAGCGGCTGCTTCAAACAAAGTCGGATGCGGACCCTGGATCCCACACCACCTGCATCACAGAATGCTGCCGTTTTGCAGCAATGATCTTCCTGCTCTTGGCGTTCGAGAATCAGTACCTAAACCAAACTCTTCTCGTCAATTTTCTCGCTCATAAACTTCGAAGTTCTCTAGAATCGATCATATCCTGCTCATTGAATGAGAGTAATAAATTGCTGGTTTGGTCACTTTCAGTTGGTGGCATCGCGGTATTGAATCTACCCACTGAGCGAGATTGGTTTGTCAGTCACTTGGCGGAATCAGCTGCTGAGCTCAATCTTAAATCATGGGACGAAATGAAGAGTTGTCTAGAAGAGGTTATACGGATTGATGCCATCGATGCTTATCCCTTTGGCCAATTATTGGAAGAGGTTATATCAATGACGTTAGTATAAAAGTCATTTACTATTCGAAGGATATTATAGACGTATTGGACGCTTTAAAATGAGGCTACCTACTGCAGTTACCAACGCATCTATATCTAAGCTACGCCTCTGATCAAGTTATTGTTGTCGATCCACGTTTACTTGGAACCCAGACTCATTAAATAGTCCAACATCCTGGGGTAGTCTGGAGTTCCCAATCCTGTGTTACTGGATCCCAACCCTTGGCAGCCAAGAAACCAGGCGTTCTACAGCCAGATGAGATGCCGACTTATGTCATTTAGGACACTAGGGTTAGCGTACAACGCTGGAGCTACAAAGCCGACAGTCGACATGCCTGCCTTCAACCGCTCCTTGTTGATACGATTAAAAACAGAGGCGACAATCGGGGCAGCTGCTGATGTGCCGCCACCAAGAAAGATACGGTTGGCATTAAGCGACAAGATATGAAAACCATTCGCGGAGATATCGGGGAGCCCGCGGCCAGCACGATTGAAGATGCCGCAATTTGCACCAATGTTCTTGCCAAACTCCGTCCTGTAGAACTTGTAAGGCGTCGGGTTTTCATCAAAGTACTTATCGATAGCACTCTTCTCCCATTCTGGGACAGGATAAATATCCGAGAAGCCACCGCTAGAGCAATCTCATGACCCTCAGTGGCGTTAAGACCTGGTGCTAGTTGCGTCTCACCAATGGCCAGCACATATGGGCAATTAGTTAGCGCTAATGGATTGAAGATGCTGCCCTTGCCATCTAAGATTTTAATGCACTCGCCGCTGTTGCCAGCGACACCGTTATCTCCCGTTGCCCCGACTATTGTCACGCCTTGTAAGCTAAGCTTCATCCACTCGCTACACTGGCGCCGATCATAGTTCACGCTTCGCTGCTGTTCCTCAGGGCTATAGGAAATGGAGATAACATTACTAGGTTTAAAGAGGCCGCACATCTCCTCGCTAATGAAACCATTCGGGTCTGGGTAGGTTGGGTCGAACTCAGGGCTATCGCCCGTAATATTGTAAGCGGTGCGGTTGCAATAGCTACCGTCAAGAGCGTCGAGTAAGGTATTAAAGTAATCCTGGGTTGTATTTACCTGCCAATTAAGGTCATCGACATTAAAGATGTGGACATTCTGTGGGTAGACGATCGGATAGGCGACGACAATGTCTAGCATAGCCTCGCCCTCGCCTGTAGTGAACTCGGTCTGGTTATTGCTAAACCTACCAGCGCCATCAATTAAAGTGAATAACCGGGAGGGATGTTGTAGATCCGGCTGATGCAGAGGGGCGTCATAAAATCATGACAGTTGCTTGTGATGTTTGGGCCTGCTAGCGGAAACGGGTCAATGTCATGACTCGCAGTCTGCGCCTTGACTTTCCTGCGAATCCGTCGCGCCTTAGGCTCCCCGGGAATCTGCAGTCTTGTAGCGGCTGGCGTAATGTAGCCTATATGGTCCAGAAGCCCAGCTGGGATCGAGTACTCATCCGTCCCAACATGACGAGTGCCAATTTTCTTGTTCTCATAGATGTCATACCGGGCGTGAAGAAGGTTCTCAAGCTCCACTACAGTAGCATGAAATTGGATCCATTGACGATTCCCGGATCGCGATACACGGTCTAGCTTAATGCCCTCGGCTTCCAGCCAACTATGGACTGCATTCACACTGTCGTCATGTGGTGCAAACAGATCAGTCACCTCATCTCGGGTCATGTGCTGGCCATACTTTGGTGAGTCGGGGTTGGATCTTAAAGAGGGTCAGTAATGTCAAGAGCGGATGGGCCAGATCCTCGCATACCTCTCCATGAGCAGGTCAGGACATTACAACCCCCCGGCTTCCTCCCCTCTGAACAACGGGTGGATAGGCAGCGTCTTCATGATATAACGATAGCACCCCTCGAACCGCATTCATAGCCTGCTCTCCGCCCCCAACGTTAATCACGACCGCCACTGCGCCCAGAGCTATTCATACAACCTCTCCTCTCCGAAGCACGAGCCTCTTCACGAGGCACCAGCAATTTTCAGAAAGCCTTCAAGTAGATGAAGTGCCTGAGGCGGCTGGATGTCGGCCATATCTCCTGAACAGGCGGTAGTAGAAGCCAGCCTGGATTGGAAGATCAGCCGACTTCAGATGTCGTTCCTAACAGCCCTCTTGAAACCCATTCGATACTTTCCCGGGCGGTCCAGCACTTTGCATCAATCATCCTTGAAGTTGCAGGGCCTATTGCTGACCAACAGGGTGGCAGTTCACGGCCCAGCAGCATAGGCAGGCAACCCAAAGATAAGAATCCAATCAATCTACAGTCAGTCGTAACAATTGGGAAGGCTGCGGGCATCCCTGCTTGTGAAAGAGAAACATAGATAGGATGGGCGTCTAGACAAGTGGAAATCGTTGAAGCCAAAATTCAGAAACTGAAGTGTGATGTTGCTGTATGATCTGCTACTCCCTGCTCGGTACGAGGTAAGCTGACGCTGACGGCCTGGTACTGCAATAACCGCGAGGTAGTACCCGTAAGCCAAAGAGAGTGCTGAAAGGGACTACTTATATGGAATGGGATCGTGCAAAGTTTAGTAAACAGCGCTGCATTTCGTCTATTTATGACAACCTAATAATTAGATCGGTCGTTTCTACCATTTTTTTTAAGTCTAGTAGTATTCACCATGCGGAATCCGGTCCCTATCTTTGCGGTTTTACTAGCTAGTACATCTGTTCTTGTTTCAGGAACTGAGCTGCAGCAAGCAGTCTACTGGGTATACAAATCTTTGAATAGTAGTGTTTCTTAAGCTTACAGAAAAAGGGCCAAGCCGCTGTCCAGGCCAACCTCTCCCACTTTTGCGAAGCTTCCCAGGGCATCGATATCATACCACTTGCGTTCCTCTTCCAATACGGAGCACCGCTAGTTCCAGGAGGAAATTTCGGTGCCTGCAATCTCACTGTCAAGGAGGCCGGTCCGGTCTCAGCAGCATGCCAACAGGTAGCTGACGATATCAAGTACTGCCAGTCTCAGAAGAAAACCATTTTACTTTCCCTCGGCGGCGCTGGCGGCAACTATGGGTTGAGCAATCAATCTGACGCCGAAACACTCGCGCAAGAGTTATGGGCCATGTATGGCCCTGTACAGGATGAGTACACCGGCCCACGACCACTTGGCGATGTCGTTATTGATGGTTTTGATCTGGACACCGAGAACGGCGTGGGCGCTTTTGCCTACTACTTCCTGGTCTGGAAACTTCGTGAGCTATTTGCCACCGACCAGTCAAGGCAATATTTTCTCTCAGGAGCTCCGCAATGTGTTGTCCCAGACTCCAACATGGGAGACATGATCTTCAACGCCCCCTTTGACTACCTCTTTATTCAGTTTTACAATACGCCAAACTGCGCTGCCAGGGGCGAAATCAGCGGATACCTGCCGGAATATGGACGAAACCAATATTTCTCATTTGATGCCTGGAGACAGTTCACGGGCATATCGTTCTCGCAGAGTTCCAGAGCTAAACTCTTCATCGGATTACCTAGCAGCGCAGCTGCGGCCGGTAGTGCTGAGGAATATCTTTGTACGAGTGCTTCCCAGCCTGATCGGTGATCTAGAATAAATGCTAATTTCTTCGTTCTAGTGAGCCCCGATGAAGCGCTAGAGTTGATTGATAAGTTTAGAAACCACGATGGTTTTGCAGGCGTTATGCTTTGGGATGCCGCAAATAGTGATGCCAACGTTATAGATGGGTGCACATACAGTCAACAAATTAGCAGTATTTTGCACCACGGTAAGACTTGCGCATCGGCAAGTTATTGAACACGTTATAGAACGTAGATTTAGACATCGTTAATCTAGGGATCAAGAATATTAACGTGACGTTTTGTTGCACATCGCATCTGGAAACATGGTTTTCGGCCAGGCACGCGTTGCTGTCTCTCATTTAGGCCCTGTTCTCAAACACAATGGAGGGGCCATTGCCTCTTTTTTTTCAGTACGCGCACACCCCCCTCACTGGTGATAAATCGATGGAGCGATCAATGGCCCCTGCCAAAATGTCAATGGACCTCCGACCACCATTGACTGTGAAGGGCGTCCACCACAAACTCTAACATGCATTTTTTATTTGATAGATAGTTTCGCAAGGCTGTGAATATGTCTATTCTGATTAGAAAATAAAATAACAGGGCGTTCTTTTATTTAATATCTACACAGATGTAATGTGGCTTTGAAAGAGGATTTTGGTGAGGCAAGGTGGTCAGTGCACCCTTACAATCACACCTCTGTCAATGGACACTCCATCGTGTTTTTGCGAACAGGGCCTTAGTTTCCGTTTTCTCGAGACACTCTTGGACCCGGGGATTATAGTATCGCTTGAGCCATGGCCCGGAAGTGATGATGATGGAGAGGACCAGACAGAGGTGGTGGGGAGTAGTCTACCTCTGAGTCTGGGAGTCCCAACTCCGAGTGTGCCCTGTAGCATGGTGTGTTTGATGTTTGATGTGCAGCCTCGCGACGTTATCAAGTAGTCATGGACGCTGAAGATTGTCCCAAGATGTCTGGACTTACGCATAATTCTGAGCGTAGAGAGGGGGGACACAACAGAGAAGGGCAATATCTTTCGTCCCTCCCCCTCTCACGACCCCCTAATGCTGGATGGGACAAAGCAATCTTACCGCTGTGCTGTGCACTAGAACCCACAACAAGGTCCTCCAAGTCCAGCTCGCGGTGCCGGATCCTGAGCGGGGAGTCTAGCAGCCGCATCAATGTCATGCGGCCGCTGGCTACTTGAAAATTAGTTGTAATAACCTCTAACGCTAACCTTTCGGCTTTCGGTGTCTTAGGTGAAGGAGAGAAGAATAAGGAGAGCGCGGAGATAAGAATACAGCGCACAGACCAAGTCATCTCGTATTCAAATACGTGCGCCCCTGATCCTGTATACGAAAATAGAATCTGCCATGCTAAGGGATTGCGGTTCAGCTGTGCCCTCCTTATATAATGTAAAGCACCGCGTCCAAGCCTTTTTTGGACTAACAACTCACACGAGTCCTTCAACGTCAACCGATCGTGGCTCAATCGCGACGCCTGCTTTGCCATCATGATCCAGCCAGAGTGGGTAAGGGGTTTGGTGTTGACCCGGCGCAGGCACATATTCTTCTGGGTGCGAGTAGCTGTGGGAACAACTGTCGCCCTCATTCTATTGTTTACCGTCCGGCCGTACGACCTTAACGCCTTCTCGTACCTCCACAACGAAAACGCGAGAGTTCATGGAACGGAGCCGACCACAGGCCAGGAGATAATCCAGGAGATAAGCTTTGAGCAGGGCCTGGGGAACGCGAGGTCGCCCATCCCTCACAAGATTTGGCAGATAATATTGCCCAAGAAGTCGTCAAAGAACAAGCCCATTGACCCCAAACAACTCCCAGATACGCTTTCTTGGATCGCCATGAACCCAGATTACGCATAGTAAGTTGTGCCAGTATTTCGTGAATCCGCATGTGTATCGTGCTCACTGGCGATGGGATGCGGGGTATGGGTGTAGAGAGCCACTCCTGCAGCTCCATTGTCCTATATCCTCTACAAACATACTAGTCGTCGGGCACAGCTAATTAACATGGAATACTTTAGTACGTTGATGGGGCCGAAAGGAGGCGAGGCATTCGTCGAACAGCACTTCTCCGACGATCCTCTTATAGTCGAGACGTACCAAAACCTTATCCACGTGGGGATGAAGCCTGACCTCCTGCGTTACCTTATCCTGTCTGTCGAGGGTGGCGTTTACGCAGATACCGATACTATCGCCCTGAAGCCTATTGATCTCTGGATACCCGAAAATCTTCAAGACAAGGTTCGCCTGGTTGTAGGACTGGAGTTCGACCAACGCGACGGCGGCCCGTGGGCAGATATCACCCACCCAGTACAGTTTTGCCAGTGGACTCTTGCAGCATTGCCAGGCCATCCTGTCTTCCCAAAGATGGTTGCTCATGTGCTTCGGTCTGTGAAGAAGCTGTCAGAAAAATACCAGGTCCCGCTCGGTGAGTTAAAGCCGACCAGCTTAGAAGTTATGGAGGCTACGGCACCTGCGGCATGGACGGATGTCCTTTTCGAACAATTACAGGAGTATGACCCTAGCCTGAACTCGACGAAAGACTTCTCGTATATGACGGAACCGAAACTATACGGAGATGTTCTGGTTTACCCCATTGACGCGTTTGGAATGGGTCAGCCTCACTCGGGTAGTACTAATGATGGAAGCATCCCGAAAATTGCCTTGGCGAGGCATCTCTTCCGCGGGTCTTGGAGGGAAGAATAATCTAGCGGGGGCTATAGGTTGGAACCTCTCGAGAGACATCGGCTCCACTTCGTAAGTTGATGTCAAAAATACTTGTAATGATATATAGACTCTTGGTTATGTTGCAGGATGCAGTCTCTAGTACAGGCTGAGTTAGGATGGCAGATGGCATTTTTACGGCTTTGACAGTACTGTAGTCGAACCTACATTTCTGTCAAGTGCTCACCAGCTTTCTCTCTTGTCTATAATTACTAGGGTTTGGACCGAAGCCCATCAAAAAAATACATCCTAGAATAGCAGCCATGGCGGGAGAATCAAGTATGACCTCCGTATGGAGTTTAGTAATCCCGCGTACTTCTATGGCTTGTCGTTGACCGTCACTGATGATACCAAGAAGTCGGATATTCTTAAGACTGACGGGTCAAGAACGTCTGGCTCGTTAGGATGGTGCCACGGCCGCAGGTGTTACTCGCCGCCGCACCAGCATCGAATCACAACGACACACTGCCCCACATTACCGGCACTTCTGACGTGAACCGGCGGCTCAAGATGGCTGGTGTGGACAAGCTCCACAGCATGGACATAAAGGGCAAAGGTGTTAAGGTTGCCATCATCGACACCGGCGTGGACTACTTGCACCCGTCTCTTGGTGGCGGGTTTGGGGCGGGCTTCAAGATCTCCTTCGGTTATGACTTTGTAGGCGATAATTACACCGGGTTCAATAACCCCGTACCTGGTCCTGATCCGCTGGTAACCTGCGCTTCTGGAGGACATGGCACACATGTTTCTGGTAAGAAGTCCCTCATTCCTCTTTTCTCCATCTCAGTCCTAGCTGTGAATCTGATTCTAACTTAGGCAGCCTCGGAATGACTGACATAGCAGACGTGGGTTTCGGTCTCGTAGGGGTCGCACCAGAGGCGAGTCTTGGTATGTACCGAGTCTTCGGCTGCGCCGGGGGTGCCGCCGACGATGTAATCCTGAGCGCCATGCAGAGGGCTGCCGAAGACGGCGCCGACATTATCAGCATGTCGCTCGGAGACTTTGTCGCTTGGGAGGGCGGGTCACCGTACGTACCACTTGTCCAGAGGATTATCGACAGCGGCATAGCCGTCATCGCGGCACTGGGCAACGATGGACAGTCCGGGCCATTCGAGGTGTCTGTCCCAGGTTTGGCTCCGGCAGCCCTTGGCGTTGGGTCGGTGGAGAATGAGATCTATCCGACCTTATATCGCGCCGAGAACAACATTGGTGGTAGCTTGGATTATATATCGGTGCTCCCTTTCCTTGCGAAGGGACCTCTTACAGTGTATCCAGTCGGCTCTGGAGTTGCAACACCGGTCACCGATTTACAAGCAGACGGTTGCGATCCCAAAGACTGGACGACCGCCGCTAGCGCAGTCACGGATGGCGAACACACTGCCGCGCTGCTTCTCATGTCTCCTTCAGAATGTTCGTTTATTGTGTACTCCCAGAATCTACTGGCGCTCAATATCACGACCGTCATCTTCTATACCAACAACCCCGATACACCGGCTCTTCTGGCGGAACCTGGATCGGTGGACCCATTCAACTTCCTGTTCCTGGCTTACACCTAATCGCAGAAGTTGCTCAAGGATCTCTCGAGTTTACCCCATGGTAGGGACTATATACTGAGCTTTAACTCGGTAGATGTTTTCGACACTCCTAGTCCGGCCGGTCGCACGATTGACTACTTCTCCTCGATTGGTCCATCTATGGAAATGACCTTGAAGCCACAGCTATCGTCTCCCGGCGGTAATATCTTGGCCACCTTTCCCCGCTCCGCGGGCGGATACGCCATTCTGTCTGGGACATCCATGGCGACGCCGTACACAGCCGGTGTATATGCTCTGCTGAAGTCGATGCAGCAGGGCTGGAGCGTGGCCGAGATTACATCACTCCTACAATCAACAGCCGTGCCAATCAAGGCCCAGAACGTCGATATTCTGTCCTCTGTCACACAGCAGGGTGGAGGTCTCATCAATGCGTACGGGGCAGTGATGGCACATTCTCAGATCTCCCCATCTCAACTCAGCTTGCGTGACTCGGCCAGCCCAGCGAAACAGTCCATTACAGTGAAGAATATATCCAAGAAGGGCAAAACATATATCATTAGCCACACTGGTGCCTCGTACATTCGCACCCTCACAAACTTCACCAGTAGGGACGAATTTATTCTCTAAGCCTTCACGCTTACCCACGAAGCCAAGTATGCAACGGCAGAGTTCTCCCAGACCCAGTTCACCCTAGGACCTGGCCAATCGACGATAGTGCAGGTCCAGATCACCCCCGCCCCAGAGTCCGTGCCAGAATCGGAACCCGTATATTCTGGCTTCATCAACGTTAATACCGATGGCAGCAACTATGTCGTGCCCTACCTTGGCGTGCCTTACAATCGATATGATGCTAACTACTTCCATTACAACACGACTCATTGGGTTGGCAACCAGTGGCCATCCACGGCGCCCAGTGTGACCGCGCCAGGCGACATTAACGTCGGCAACTACATTCCGTTGGATCTAAACTTTACCGGTCCAGCGAATGCCAAATTGCCTTGGATCGACTTCGTTGTTGTACAGCCGAGCAATCTCATACGCCTAGATGCCGTTCCCGTCAACACTAGCTTTGTGCCCACGTACTACGGCTTCGATCCACCTGTCAAGATTGACGTACCGGATATGACCCTGCCGATCCTGCCTGGTTATCTTGATGTTCCGTACTACGGCCAGATAGGGATATGGGGATTTGGGGCCTTGCCACCTTCGATTGACCCCAATGGTATTCTTTCCGCGGTCCCTCGGCCGAATACTATAAGCGGCACTGTCCTGGTTAATTCGGTTTTTGGGTTTGAGAACGGCACATTATTCCTTACCACAACGGGCGGTTTCAGGCCGCTGTTGCGTGTTCTTAGGTATGGCAGCAACGGTACGAGTGCGGATGACTACGTGTCGTGGCTGGGTCCGATATGCAACGTTCTGGAGGTATCACGTTGACGGGCCACTAGGAATCAAAGGAACGGGCGACGGGCAGTCAAAAGCCTTGATGGGATGGAAGGCATCTTTCACTACCTCAAAATAAGCCGTATTTGTAGACGTTTTCAGTGATTAATCATCGAACAGTGTGCATTTTCTGATCCTCATCACGCTACCCGTCACAATAATCATATATTTGAGAAAAACAAGGGGTGAGCTTATCGGGGTAATTGATAAGGTCTGTCCGCCAGTTTTGACCAACCTCTATGGATATTGCCTCCAGAACACATAGGAGGATATGGTGAGCTTGACAAATGCTGGCCGAGGGTTAACCCACGCCCACGCCCACCCAGACCCAATATCTAATTTAGATGCGTTTCTTTTCCTGAATAGTCAATTTATGCCCATTCCCGTGCTTATCGTTGTGAGAGGTTACGCCTCAAAAGGGGCTCGCATGTATGGGACTTGTGAGCCAGCGGATCGTATGGTAGGCTTGTGCTTGAGGTACCCGGTATAATATCTCTTGCTGTAAGGTAGCTCAGGCACGGCTTCCACCACCACTTCGCACGTGCGACACCTCCGGACACCGTTGAAGGTCGAGGCTGGCTGATACATAAACATGTGGATTCTGTCCGTCAGCTTTTGGCCCTTCCTCCAAACTCACCCGTTCACAGGAGTCTCGTGGGCTGCCACGGCACAAGACACGCTCGACCTGCTAATAGAGCGACAAAGGGGCCTCACCTGGGGGCTTCTTGATCATACCAAACGAGGCTTCCTGGTGTTGGCCTGGCAGTGGGTTCCCTGGGTACTTCCTTAGAGGGTCTGCAGCACATACATCATGTTGCCTGTTGCCATCAGGGACCCGAAGAGGATACGAGTGTCCCACCTGTTCAGTAATCTTCTAGGTGATCTCGTTCTGATAGCCTAGCTTCCGGTTAGGATGCTCACTTGTCCAGTTCTTGAACACATCCAAATATCGTGTCTTGCCATTGATACCGCAGCTACGCACACAGCGTTATACTTCGTCATATCTTCTCTTTGCCGAAGTTTTCTGCATGCGGACATCGCCAAACAGCAGCCTCCATCCCTTTTTTGGATAACGAGGACAATAGAAATTAGCTGTTCGACGTAGCATGGACGTTAGCACCTGCAGCATATCACAGAGCACGCTCGGAGACAGTTTGGAATGGCTCCCAAGAATGCCTGACCCGCGTAAAATTTAAGCACCATGGAAGCCAATAAATAGAGAGAATGGATTTCTTGTGAGTTTTGTGGAAAGCCCCCAACGCCTTCTGATCGACCGCTACGTTGCAAAAGTCAAGCTGATGCAGTTCCGGTGCGAAGAGTCACAGCAATGTGACCCTAGCTTAAAACAACGAGAGACTTTTCGTCTATGACGGGACCGAAATTATATGGAGACACTCTAGTTTTGAACATTGATGGGTTTGGGATGTGTCAGGTTCACTGGTTCACCCAAAGAGTACTAATGATGGAAGTATCCCAGAACTTGCCTTGGCGAAGCATCTCTTCTGAGGGTCTTGGAGAGGAGACTAATCCAGCGCGAGATTTATGGATTGAATTTTTCTTGAAAGACATTGGTTTCGCTAGCTAAGTTCATGTCTAAAATAGTTGTAGCGATACACAAACTAAGGATTTTGCGTCCTAACCTTAGCCATGCTGTAGATTCTGATGGGAAAAGAACAAAGATAGATAAATGGCTGCCTAAGTGCTAGAGATAGCCAACTAGTGCCGAAATCATAGCGTCAAAAGTTTTTAACTACGCTGGACCGGGGCTAGCCTCACTGGGGCCCGGCAGAGTAACGGGCTATTACTCATTGATAGAGATAATTAGTGACGGCTATACGAAGTAGGCTATGTTTGCTATAAAACTAGGGTCCATAAGCCCGTATATCACTGATTTTATAGTGGGTTTGGTTGCTGGGTGGCTGGCAATCGAGACTAGTGCTTACCTATCTACGGTGTGTCCATTCCTGTCTAGCGTGGTTTAAGACTTGCCATGGCGTGCTTCGTAGATGGTCCTATTTCAAATACATTACTCAGGTAGCGTCGCATGATGATTCCTAATTATGTTAGACCAGCCTTCCTACCGGCCCTGTAATTATCCAAAAGAAGGAAGTGGAGCGGTCAGACAAGGGGCTGTGCGACCCCGCATGCTAAGCGAGAACTAATGCTTTATTAGGCTAGGTTAAAAAGCAAAGACTTAGATCACGGAAGAGGATTAGTGCAGGGGGGCGTCTCCTTGTCTCTGAGGCTAGGCAGAAGATTGCAGCTAAGGAGCAGAAAGAAAAGGAAGACCAAGCTAGAAGAGTAGCGAAGGCAATAAGTTACAGGTAGATCAGAATAAGAGGAAAGCAGCACTCCATGCTAGAGGGGTATTAGCCAGAAAACAAGAGAGGGGAAGAAAGGCTAGAATTAAGGCTCTAGAGGGAGCAGGCCAATTGGTTCCTATGGAATTAATAGTTCCAATTCGAGATCCTAAAAAGCACCCTTCTCCCGAAGATCTAGAGTCTCTTGAGCCACATCCTTCTATTGCTCAATTGGCTACTAAGATGTGGGATGAACAAGAAATTATAATGCCTGAGCTACCTGAGCTACCTGAGCTACCTGACTCACCTGTTAGGCAGGAAGATTCGAGTGGGGAGGAAGAGGATGATGAATAGGCAGCTGATTATATATCGCTAATTGTATAGATAACTTTTTATAATACCTGTAATGATTTAATACTTTAATTTGTACTGTAAATAGTAGTGTGTTGAGGTATTTTTTCATTGAGGCACTTCAATTCGCTTGGCGCTTCAATTCGCTTGTGCCGACTCCGCAGGAGAGTTTCTTTAGAGAGGGTTAACCGACTAGTAGCCCATAATACTGACAAAACCGAAAATCCAGTAAGAGAAGCAAGCTTCAATTAAGCTTCATGAAAACCTTCAACATGGCTGGATAATTGGGGGTTCCCAGACCAGTCAAGGGGTCCCAGCCCTTGACTGCTGTCAGGTATCCAGGCTCGTTGCACGGGGCTTGCTTGAGAGGTGAGAAGGTGATATCATTGAACATTTCCGGGTGCGCGTAAAGGACCGGATTCACAAATCCCACAAAACCTTTTCCAGCTTTAAGACGCTCTTCGTTAATGCGAGAAAAGAGGGCCGCGACGATAGGAGCAGACATTGATGTGCCCAGATTATCATTCCGAACCTTGCCACCAGTGGTGACACTAGTTCCATTCTCTGAGATGGCGGAGATATCGGGATAGGCACGACCGTCGCGGTTGTACGACCCACTATTTTCCGGGATGACACCGTCCTGAGTGTGGTAGAAGGGGATTTGGGGATCGTGGTTCTTGAAGTACCTGAGCAACTTGGCATTAGTTTTACCAAATTCCCCTTTGGGGTAGCAATAACATGGCTTCCACGAGGTAACTCACTCTGCTACTGCGGCTTTTTGGTAGTCCGGTCTGAGGTGGATATTGCTCCAACCACCACCAGGGAGGTATTCGTGTGGCGCAACTTCTTTATCTCCCGGCTTACCCGTATAGTTCTTCGGCAAGCCAGTGCCTCCAACGGAGAGTATATATGGACAGCCTGAAGATTGGTCGGGGGCGAAAATATCACTGTTTTGGCCCATACAAGCGTCTCCTCTGGCTCCGTCATCGCCGCTAGCGGACACGACAGTTGTGCCTTGCAGGCCCAGCTTCATCCATTCATCGCATTGACGCTGTTGAACAAGAACCAGGCCTCGTCAGCTTAAGGCACTACAACACGCGGAAAGGTCGCTGGTGACGGGGGAGATGAAAGAAAAATGGGAATAACCTCACCTTCGAATATGATGTTGGGAAGTGATCTTCAGACCAGCTCCAGGAACTTGATATCACAGAGGTAGGTTTGAACGTCCCACAGTCCTCGTGAGTTATATTGCCGTCAAAAGTTGGGTCATCGCCCGTCTCTCCGTACGCAGAGGCGCTGCAGTATGTTCCGTCAATCGCATCCAAGAACCGGTTGAACAGTCCAAACTCTATATTAAATTCGTTTTTGGACAAGTTGGTCTGGTACATTACTGCATTTTGCGGATACACAATCGGCATAATCATCTGGACGTCGAGATCGGTCTCGCCGCCGGAAGGGCTCTGCTGGGTGGTCGCATTATCGATGCTGTCGACCTTGGGTCCAAACCCTTGCGGAATTCTCGGATAGAAATCCCTGTAGAATAGGTCTAGGTTGTGCTGGGAGAACCTGGAGTCGGCTGCTTCATAGATTCCAATAACGTTTCTCGGATTAGCCTCAGTGTTGTTGGGAAACTGGTACAGATGCTGAATGCAGCCTGGAAGGATGCTATTCGCATTGCAGACGAGCTTATCACTATCATCTTCAACTAAGGATGGTCAGCGAATATAACGCCTTGACTATCAGTCTAGAGCTTCACAGTCGTGACTTGCCTGGTTCAGTGGTGGCGGGCTGCCGTTTCAGTTCTGGACCACGCCTCCTTGTCGCCTGATGGGAAGTATCCCACAAGTGAGCCATCGCCACGGCCGGGACGATGAAGTCAACATGCTTAGACACGTCTGACGGCAAATGGTACTTGTGAGTCCCGAAGTACTTGACTCCGGAGTGAACATGCTCATAACGATGGTACTCCGTTTTCAACGCGGTCTCAAGCTGGGAAACCGTGACATCAAAATGAACCCAGCCTTTGCTCTTCGGGATCACAATAGTCTTACTGGAGATGCCAGATGTCACAAGCCAGTTCTTAACAGCCTCCGCAGCCTCAGTAGCCGGAGCAAAAAGCTCAACAACCTCATCTGGGGTGTAGTGCTGGCCGTAGTTCTTTGACTTAGGATCGGAACTAGCAATATGTAAGTTGTTGAAAGACTCCACCTGAATGATCCGCCACAATGCTTGAGCTCGCACTTACACTTCCATGAGAAGATCCATTCCTCGGTCCGTATTACGCTGCTTCAGGGCAAGGCACACGGGCACAATTGTGTCCGCCGGCAGCTTATCCAACTTTTGCCATCGTGACAATTGACCCTCATCTTCACGACTCTCGTGAACTATACTGAATGTTGGCTCATTCGCGAGAGCCCCGGCAACACAGCCGACCAGAAAGATTATGTTGCACTTCATGCTGTGAAGAAGACTACAAGTAAATCTTGTCCGTGATGGCCGAAACACTTACGCGCTCTTAGTACAAAGAGTCTCGTGTAGGCGGATTCCACGGTGATATTATCCTCAACCCCATCGTCAGCGTCGTGTTTAAGCATGTTCAAATAGAGGCTGTGCAGAGCCACTGCAGGGATCTTAAATCTGCTCTGAAATACGAAATATGAATTAGATACTAACACTTAGCCCGTATATCCTGGACTTGTCACTCGGCACTATGGGTTTCCAATTACCCGATTCAGATCAAATATAATTACAGTCCATGCACCCTTGCGGATGTAACGGCCTGGACAAGGTGCCCTACTGGAACACTGCAACTTGCTAAGGTGACGGATGTTATGCCACCCGAAGCAGAGCACGATTGTACCATGGACATCAATTAACATACTAGTACACATCCGCCATGTGAAACTTTCCTGCATCAGGTCCCTGCCCGACCGGCCGATTCTAATACGAGTATGTCCTGGCAAATGCATGCACGTCCGCGAGGAGAGTCTCTCGCTGCCTATGATACGTGTCCGTCTAGTTTATTCCTTAGCGACCTGCAACATTAAGCGGGTAAGCAACCTTTTTTAGTAGGCCACTGAATGCCGTCCGGGGCATGAGTCCAAGATGCCCCCCAACTCATTCTGGGCTTTGAGGTTGCCTTGGACATAAAGGAAGGACTGAGATCAGTTCGGTCCAGTTGGTCTAGCGAGACAATTGCATAAGCACCTCCGGGAGTAGCTCCAGCTTTACTAGGTAAAGGATCATGGCGACTCCTATCCCCTCCTCCGTAGCGAAAAACCACAAAACGACCAGGGTAAGCGGTCCCATGATATATGTCAGTTAGCAGTTGAAAGATCTTCATAAGCTTATGAATTGGCTAAATAAGGAAAAGTAAAGCATAATATTATTCATTTTTTGTATGGAGCAAATTAGATGATTGCATTCATAGACCCTGGTCGTTTTGTGGGTTTTCGCTACGGACGAGGGTATAGATACCTACGATTAACCAACAGAAATAGGGAGACGTGGCTAGAATGGCGGAGCTGTGTCGGCTTCATACGAGGACAAATGGGTTATGCCAGACAACAGACTCAACTGCGTGTACTTGGGTTACAAGCTCAACACAAGCACAGACCGGCTAGCAGTAAATGGGAGACTTGTCGACGATTATGTTCTCCTGTAAGTGCGGCTGGGTGGCTCAGCCACCCCCTGGATTTGTCAGCCGCGTTAGCAAGCACCCATTTCCAGCAGGGGAGAAGTCATCGCTACATTTTGCAAGGATCGTTGAAGAGAAGAATGTGGCATCTCAGAAGGCCACACAGAAAGTCCTAACAGTTAAGCATGACCCCGCTCATCGAAGGAGTTGAACCAGGTTGGGTGATTCGGCCACGACGAAATAACCCGTTGAATACGAGTACAAGGGACAATGTTGTGGAGCACAAGCTCCTCCGTATAACTCCAGCAAAACGTCTTGCTCATTTCCTTGGCTTGCCTTCCTGTGATATGCAAATATTCAGTGCCTATCGAGTCCTCCTTTCTAGTTTTCTTTTGAATTGAGAGACCACCAGAGTCACTATGCGCTGGCAGATCATAACATCACTGGTCGCAGCAGCTACCAGCTGCACGGCGCAGAGCCGTAGAAGCGCTGCGCATGATGGCAGCTCCGGGTATCGGCAGCGTGATCCGCGTGCAATGCCCCCTGTGGGAGTTTCACATGACCACTGGACGCGTGACGGTTCTATTGGGCAAAAGTTTGCGGATGAAAAGACAGCTAGTAAGTGCAGCGAGCCTTTAGGAGGCGTCATTCAAAACTCACGAAGGAAGGCCAATCGGTTCAAGAAACTGACCACTACCTGTTGCAGAGTTCGCCATTAACGGCAGCGCACTGCCTGATGTCGATTTTGACATTGGAGAAGCCTATGCTGGACAGCTCTCTATCTCGGACGACCCAGATGGAGAAAACAAATTCTATTTCTGGTTCCAGCCATCTCCCAATCCAGACGCGAAGAAAGAGATTGTGATCTGGCTTAATGGCGGCGTAAGTATACTCAAGGAGCTGAGGCAGAATGACCAATGCTGATCTGTTTGCAATAGCCAGGCTGCTCTTCACTTGAGGGTTTGCTTCAGGAGAACGGACCTTTCCTTTGGCAGTATGGCACCTTCAAACCTGTCGCGAACCCCTGGGGATGGCACCACTTAACCAATATGCTCTGGGTCGAACAACCTATTGGCACTGGCTTTTCGACCGGCAAGGTCACGGCCACAAGCGAGGAGGATGTCGCTAAGCAGTTCATGGGCTTTTTCAAAAACTTTGTTGAAACGTTTTCTATGCAAGGATATTCCGTCTACATTACCGGCGAATCATATGCGTAAGTGGCCATATTCCATGACAATACCAAGTCCTCAACCATAGCGGTTATTCCCAACTCTATTATCTCCTTGATCTCATCACACGGATGGTAAAATTGACCGTGCATAGCGGCATGTACTGCCCATATATCGCCAGTGCTATGCTAGACACCAACGACAAGACTTATTACGATATAAAGGGAATGATTATCTACGACCCAAGTATTATCGATGGGAGGCTCCAGGGCGATATCACGTCCGTACCTTTTGTCGAGTATCACCGCAGCCTCTTCCCCTTCAACGATACCTACTGGGCTGAGCTCCATGAGATGGATGAGAAGTGTGGCTTCGCGGCATACCGTGAAAAGTACCTCACGTATCCGCCCGCAGAACACATACCAAGTGAGTTACCTGGCTCGGGTGTTGGCTGCGACGGACTCTTGTTCGAAATCGACGACGCTATCTCGCTACTTAACCCATGCTGGGATATCTACCATGTTGCTACCACATGTCCCCTGTTATGGGATAATCTTGGCTTCCCTGGCAGTTTCGACTATCTGCCAAAGGGCGCGTCTATCTACTTCAACCGTACAGATGTTAAGAAGGCTATCAATGCACCCGAGAATGTCACATGGGCTGAGTGTGGCGGTTCGGTGTTTATTGACGGAGATTCGTCAGCCCCAAGCGCCAATACTGTCCTTGGTGGTGTCATTGATCGAACCAAGAATGTGATTATTGGCCACGGGGAGCTTGACATGTTCCTCATCGCCAACGGAACGCTGCTTGGAATCCAGAATATGACCTTCGGTGGCAAGCTTGGCTTCCAGCGCCGCCCAACGGAGCCATTCTACGTACCTTACCACCATAGCCACGAAGATTCTGCGCTCGCAGGGGCTGGTGTGTTTGGTACTGCGCATACCGAAAGAGGTCTGACCTATGTTGGGGTAAACCTCGCGGGCCATATGATTCCGCAGTACGCTCCAAGCGCCGCCTACCGCCACCTCGAGGTCCTCCTCGGCCGTATCGACTCTCTGAGCAGCACCGACCCATTCACTACTGACAACAAAGTTCCGCAGTCGTCCCAGCCACTTGGTAATGGCACAGCTCCTCAAGGCTGGGCAAATTAAAATAGGACGGTGAGCAGTAGTTAGCAAAGATCACCTCTAAGCAATTTGAGTACCTGGGCTCTCCGTTTCAGAGTATCCGTAAAATTCTGCTGCCACAGTAAGGGTGCTTCTCGTAGTCCGTACAGCGCCTTCTGGAGCTGCATTATCATTCCTGACCTACGATATCCAGGCGGTAGACGCATGTAGACTTCTTGATCGTGGCCCGCATTCGCAAACACGTTCACCATGTCATATTGGATTAGTTCCAGGTCAAAACGAACCGCAATTGCCATGAGGGATCGAAAAGATCGAGCTGTGTCGAAGAGTACGTATTCTGGTGTGCAGTCTTGGCCTGCTGGTCACCTCGTCTGACCAGCCGTGCCTTACAATTCGCAGATGTATATATCTGCCAGGGACACGTGTGCCACCCTATCTCTGGAGATGTGCTTTGTATCCGGCCATGCTTATTATACTTATAGACATACACCCACATACAGTCAAGGATCTGATTCTGATTAGCATTCTCTTTAGGGACTACTCGCCATGTGCGAAGCTCTTCATGGCTCTTGAGGTGTGCTTTCTCAGCCTCTCTAGACGGTTAGCAAGGCGCACCTCGTACGAAAGGCGAGAGTAGTAGCATGCGGCCTAGTAGTGAGAACCTGTCTGTCGGGAGCCCACCGTCGAGGGGGAAAGTAATACCGGCACATCGTCGGAAATTGCCCTCTCCACCGAAGACACATAAAAGACCTTATTGGCCATCCATTTTAAAAACAGTTTTCTAATCAGTGGTCCTGAACTTAGCTACTCGACGTCCGACGTTGAAGGCGGTTCTCCAGGAGCTAAATTCAGGGTTCACAGAGCGGATTTCACGATCTCTATGTACGTCTCGCACTTGAGTAGCCTGGCCCCCGACTTTGTCATGAAATGGGATCTGGGCCTCTTCCTCAGTGGACAAAGCAGAGTCTCGAATAGTTGCAGCTAAGAGAGCGGCTGGCGGACTTGGAGTTAGGTCAGGAGTCAAGTAAGGGACAGTCCACTCTTCCGTACGGAGGTGATCAATCTAGCGCGGTCCAGCTTCCTTGTCCACACCACCTAAAGAGGTACGACCAGTGCACTCCCACACTGTAAGAAATCTCTCAGTAAGAGGGGTTGGTGTTGTGATTGAACTAGTTTCTATTCAACACGGCTGACAGCCCTCAATATATACACATAGGCAGTGAGTCACCACTTGACCAATATCAAGTGTTGGCTAGAAAACACTTGTACCTGGCATGTACCAAGTCAAAGGTTAGGATCTTAACTACAAACAACTATGAATTTTTTGTGGTCCGAAACTTCGCAGACCGAGGGGGCCGGGCGCCAGTGAAGGAGAAGGGGGAGGTTTCTTATAAATCTAGCGAAAATCCACATCTCCTTCATGGCTTTCTTGAGTTTGTCGCGGATTTATGGCTCAAGCCAGCCACGCTGAAGGACGCACCGGAAACTGTAGATAGGATACGGTACCTTCGGAACGATGGGAAAAGCGAGCCCTGGCTGAATCACAACAGACAGAGAGGGTCCAAGAGGTATATTATCGACAAAAGACGGTGTGGGGTAACATAAACGCGGGTCTATAAGCAGGGGAGAGCTCGGTTCTACCTCCCTGAGATCGTTGTGAAAGGCACCGGGGAGGACCAAAGCATGTTAAGCATCCCCTTCATTCCGAGCCTGACTTATCGCTGGAAGAGCTTCTTGATGTGGAAAGCTCCAAATCCGTCACGGGTGCTTCGCATCCCCACTCTGGAACCGGTGTTATTTTCAAAGTAAATGCGGAGAAGCAACCATCCTCGAAGGTCAATGGGGCCTTGGCATTGCCGTTACGGGTAGTGATCGACCGGAGAGTACGGAAAACCATCTTTATCCGTCTGCAGTACCGGAAAAGGTCAGGAACGTAGGTTGAAGAGGGTCGTTACGATGGCTCGATAACCGCAACTAGAGCAGCCAGTCGCTCGCTTTCTTTCTTGGTTTGCCGTTGTATAAATGTGTGAGCCAGGCGCTGCGCGAACGATGTAATTCATACTATGCCCAAGGTGGTCGTCTAGTAAAGAGTCAAGGCGACTATTGTATGCAACTGCGACTATGTTTCAGCTCATTGCAGGTGTTTTCTTGGCCAGCCTGGCCCACGCGCAGCACATTACCAATCTCAGTGAGGTCACGTGGACGCTCAGCAATGGAGTCAATGTAACTGTACCTGGTAAACTACCGTCGCAGGCACATCTTGATCTCTTGGATGCAGGCATTATCGGTGATCCGCTGTATGGCTTCAACGAGTGGAACCAGTTCTGGGTCGAACGGTCAAACTGGACGTACACGTCTGGACCGATATTAGGCCTGTAAGCCCCCTCTGATCAAGAAGACTGCCCCTGGGTGCCCAAATCTAAACCGCAGCAGAAATCACGGGCTTGGGGTCGAATCATGGCTTGTATTCGAGGGCCTGGATACCTTCTGTGAAATCAAGCTCTGCAATCATACTGTTGCCAACGTCGCCAATCAGTTCCGCAAGTACACGTTCGAAGTCACCGACATCCTGCCCAAATGCTCTGGTGACCTGGTCCTGAGCCTGAACTTTGGCTCCGCCCCGGCAATTGTCCTCGACATTGCAGCAACAGTAGGCCCTGGTAAGCTTTGCGAGCATAACACTGCAGTTGTGGCCATCCTGACTGTTTCAACTCAGACTACGTTAATGAAGCAAACGGTATCACTGGCCAAGAGTTCCAGGGCCGTGTCTATATGAGGAAAGAGGAAAATGACCTAGGCTGGGACTGGAGCCCACAGTTTGCTCCCGCGGGCCCATGGCGGCCGGCGTACGTCGTTCAGAGAGCCAAGAAGGACCCGATATTTATTACGAACACCGCAATCGACATATTTCGCCAGGGCCAGATGCCAAACTTGCCCCCGGACCAGTCGAAGCCATTTGTATTCAACGCCAGCATTGACTTCTTCGGTATTATGCCACAAGGTGCAGAGATGCACTTGCGGCTAGTCGACAGCGCCGGCAAGACGGTCAAAGATACGAAGCTCACCGACGTCTATCAGTCCAGCGAGACCGTTACAGGAAGCACTATCATTTACGAAGATGTGGACCTTTGGTGGCCGTCCGGTTATGGAGACCAGAACCTCTATACGGCGACCGTATCTGTCATTAGCGACGAGTTTAACAAGCCGGCTATTGTCACCAGACGAGTTGGTTTCCGTACCATTGTGCTCAATCTGGAGCCCGTTACTGAGGCGCAGAAAGCGGCTGGTGTCGGCCCCGGTGCAAACTGGAACTTCCAGATCAACGGTCACGAAATGTATGCTAAAGGCTCCAATTTCATCCCTCCTGATGTCTTCTGGGCTCGTATCAACGAGACAACGATCAGGGAGCTCTTTGAGCTTGCCGTCGTTGGGCGTCAGAACATGCTTCGTGTCTGGTCATCCGGGGCTTACCTCCCTGATTGGGCCTATGACTTGGCAGACGAAATGGGGCTCCTGCTCTGGTCTGAGTTCCAGTTCTCCGTGGCATACTTTCCTACCCTTCCAGAGTTTTTGGCAGAGTACGAGGCCGAAGTCTACTATAACTCCCGGAGGGTCAACCATCATCCCAGTCTGGCTTTGTGGGCCGGTGGTAACGAGCTCGAGTATTACATTGTATTGTACTACTTGGATGCCAACCCTATCCGGGCAGACTATGAGAAGATCTTTCAGGAGGTTATTATCAAGTGCGTGTACGCCAACACTCACTCCATTAGTTACATTCCATCGTCCACCTACCACGGCTACCTGTCACTAGATTTCGACTCCGTCCGTCCTCAGGTCTCAAGATACCTTAACACGTCGGGCCCAGACGCGCTCTACTACGATACCGACTTTTACAACTACGACGGTGCCCAAGCATTCAACTACAGCTCCTACCCTGTAGGCCGCTTTGCCGATGAGTTCGGTTTCCCTTCAATGCCTTCTGTGCATTCGTGGAGGGACACAATTCCTGAGGAGGCACTCTACTTGGACTCACCCTACATCCTTCACCACAATCGCCATCTAGGTTCTGGCGACACTGTCATGGAACAATCGGCTGCGGGTCTCGCGCAGGTAACGGACGCTGTCAAGTACTGGTACCCACTGCCAGATATGAAAGATCAGGTGGCCAATTTCAGTGCCTGGTCATGGACAACGCAGGTTTTCCAGGCCGACTACTACGCCTCGCAGATTGCGTTCTACCGGCGAGGATCGGGGTTGTCAAACCGACAACTCGGCTCTCTCTACTGGCAGCTTAATGATGTATGGGTTGGACCAACTTGGTCGAGCGTTGAGCACAGCCTGCGCCAAAAGGTGGTTTACTATGTGGCCAAGGACATCTACAACCCTATCATTGTTCACCCGTTTTATGACGTGGATAATAACACCCTGGAGATTTGGGTTGTGTCAGACTTGTGGGATATAACCTCTGGAGAGGTTACCCTCAAGTGGATGGACTGGCAGGGTAAAACCTTGGACATCACCTCGCCCGCTGCGGTTGATTCATCAAACGGTCAACCTCTCAATGTGCCATTTGACATTATGCCTATCAACGCCACCTGTGTTGTCAGATATCCCAACTTGACTAGCCTCTTCTCGAACAGCACCCCGGCATCGAACGCCCTGCTGTCACTCTCTGTCAAGGCAGGCAGCCATACTCACTCAAGCTACTTTCATCCCGAGAGCCTGGCCGGGAGTGCCATCCAGGATCCTGGTCTCACACTGACTGTGCGCTCAGGGTCCGGCGGATATTCGGATGTGACCCAGTTCAAGGTAACTGCAACCAAGGCCGTGGCAGCATGGGTGTGGTTAGACCACCCGTCAACAGTCAGGGGGTATTTTAGCCAGAACGGCTTTTGGTTGGATAAAGGAGAGAGTAGGATAGTGGATTTCATTGTATGGGACGACTTCACGCAGACAGGTGCTTGGGTGGACGACGTTGCGGTACGGTCAATTTGGAATAATACTCTAAGCGAATGAGTGAACAAGTGAGCAACAGATATAGAGTAACATGTGTTGCAAAGTTTGGAGAGTTTCCTTCGTGATAGTGGATGATTCTTATATAATTGATCTTTGTCGAGATTAGCCTATCCCCCCTATCTACTAATTTGTCCACCCGTGAAGTTATAAAACTGTCTGCAATGTAGTTGAAACTATATTCATTGTCGCTAATACCCATACAAGCATCTCATCTGACTCCTTCCATCGGCTTTGGTCTTTCTATATTAATGCAAGGTTATGCATAGCTACCCGACAGTATATCTGCATGCTCTGGGCCTAGCACCTGCTTCATCCTCTCAAGTACTTGTACAAATAGCTCTTCGGCCTCCTTCAATCTGTTGTGTTTTATCCACTGAGTGTCCAGTTCATTAACTAGACACCATATTGAAAGATTGGACCTCCAATCCGCACTTCAAAATTATTGATTAGACCTATATACAGTGTGACCAACCATATGTAATATATGGCCATATAAATATGGTCATAATTTGGCAATATAATATCGCTTATCGATAGCGAGGCTAAGTCTAACTGAGGGAGTATCCCTTTACAATACAACCATTTATAGTCAAATATGAACCCAAGTTCCAGCCATCTACTGACTTGGCCTTTCACAAGAGATTTCATAAAAACTTTAGATACCTCAAGCAAACGAAATTGAAAACAGGGCTACGAATGATATTGGCTGTTAAATCATTCATTTTCCATGATTTAACAAAAATTTTATGAATTGAAATCTTGGTGAAATATATGGTAGCTATAGTAAAACCTCGCTATAAGAATACGCTCGGTTCCAAGGGTTACATTCTTATAAGAGTGAGAAAGTAAACAACGCGTCACGTAAGGATGGAAGGGTTCTTAAGTTAATACTAGTAATTCAGGCTATTAAGAAGTGCTAAAGCATTCTAGGGTACAACTTACCCCGCGGTAAAATTGGGTGACCAGCTCACTGATCTGACCAGCTTACTATCAACTAGTTAAATAATGCATTCTTTATCAACAGCAGGCTACCATTTAGCTGAGCCGGACATGAGACGTACACGAGATCTAATCTTCATCCCAACTCGACCAAAACACTGCATATATATGCTAATCTGCGACAAATATTCAATAAAACCTCTTTCCTTAATATTCTCGGGATTCTTGATAACATTTGAGGCTGAAGCGCCGTGGCTGAAATACTGCATGGATTCAACGGTGTTGTAAGCAAATCAGGAGCCTTTAGAGACCAAAGTCAGGCGATCTTGCATTTTAAACAGGATGTTTTCCTTTCTTTGATCCTTGCTTCGCGAGACTCCCACCTTCTCTCGACCAGGGCCACAGCCATAATGAGTTGCATGGGCCGTGGATTAACCCCCAAAATTCTGAACTCTCAAGGAGTCAACAACGATCCCTATATTTCCACGCAATTTCATCTTTACGAAAGGGACATTCAAGCTTCTATTTGAGTGGTACGATACCTGCAATTCGATCTAGCGCAGTATTCCGGCGTTTCAAAAGGAACGGCGGTCCTCCCAACAGCCAAAACAGCTCCAAGAATGGCAAACTCGCAACATTTATTTGAACACCAGATATTACCTTCTGGGCATATTCGAATGCTGTGTCTCGAATGGAAAATTGGGGAGAAACCACCTCATGGACGGATGAGCGAGTGGCCCCTAGAGAGCCCATCGCTATACGATGCACTCTCATACGCTTGGGGTAACCCGGGGCCGACTTTTCCTTTTATTGTGACGGTACAGTCTTCAGAATTTCGAGCAATCTCAACCTCGCGCTACATCACCTCATAGAACCTGGACAATCCCGCAATCTGTGGGTTGATCAGATATGCATCAATCAGAACGATGGCAGCGAAAAAGATACTCAAGTTCGATTGATGGGCAAAATCTATGGCAACGCTGACAAGGTTGCAATCTAGTTAGGGGAAGCCCCACCAGGGATGGATCTTGTCCTTGATTCAATACATTCTATTGTAAAAGAACTGGAAGATTTCAATGGAACAGTGTTGACCAGAAAAGAGAATTTCGAGTTTCTCGGACTTCCCGCAATGTCATCAGCCGTCTGGGGCGCTCTTCGTGTGGTTTTTAGCAGCAGTTAGTTTGAACGACTCTGGACGCTACAGGAAGTGGTGCTTGCAAGGACATTGGAAATTCACATTGGGCCGCATATAATTGACTGCAACGCGCTGTCTTCGCTGTCTCTGGCTATATCAAAAGCAGATCTGGTGTCCTTCTGCAGGAATGATACACCTAGGCCAAAGGATTTCGGGGACGGTCATGGCAGCATTACGCAGCTCCATTTTCTCCGCCAGTGCAGGGCTTTCCTTAGACACATCGTCTTGCCACTAGTAGTCGAGGAGACTCGGACTAGACTATGCACGGAAGGAGTTGAGAGAGTCAAGGCTATCACTGGACTTGTTCATGAAGAGGTCCTAAAACACATGCTGATTGACTGCAACTCATTGATCCAGGCCACATTTATCAATTTCTTCAAATTGTAAATCGAGCTAGTCGAAACACTCTGTTTGTTACATACCCCGTGTACCAGGAACGACAAGCTTCAGTTGCCATCATGGTGTCCTAACATGTGCAAGACATCAGCAGCCACTGCGCTAGGTCCATTCTCACCAGGGGCTGGTTATCGAGCAGGCTGCGAGGCTTCATGTCTCAAGATCGCTCAGGAGATCTACGAGATGTCCGGTGGTGTCCCGGAACAACAGTGGCGTACGCTGATCGCGAACAGGTTAATACTGGGAAACCTTGCACAATAAATCTTATCGAAGCGTATCACAACATGAAAATATATTTGCAGCACAGGACGACGTCAGTAGACAGCATGCCAGGGACCGATAACGAGATCGCTGTATTGATGGAGTTTACTACGGCTGCTGTAGTACGCTCTAGAGGCTAGAAAAAAGAAGAGGTAGTCTTTGAAGGGATTAATTTATTGTACAGTGGGTTATCAAAAGTCTGTGTTCAAGCGAATCCCCCACATTTTTCAGGGCAACTGAACTCAATTAAATTAATTATAACTCAACCAATTAGCTAGCTAGCTACCTAATATTAGTATAAATCGAATGCCCAGCTAAATCCCTTCAATTCTAGTCGCCTAATATTTAGTGTACTATCCTCTTGCAGCCTTGAGTATATCAATCCTCTTTTGTATCCCTGATGCAAGCTTATTTAAGAGCTCCTCTTCAAGTAGCTCCTATGCCTCCTTTGCTGCTCTAATTAAGAATTGCCTGGTTATATTATTATTATTTATGGTTATAAGCTCTGGATATAACTTAATTATCTTGGCTTTGAGTATTTTCTACAAGTTCTTGATTAGATTTATATCTGGTGAAAAAGGCGGATGATCTATTATATTAATATCCCTCTCAGCAAACCATTCCTGAACCAATATTGCTATATATACCTGTATATTATCATGTATGAAAAAGGTATCAGTTTCGAGTATTGTTGGTATATATTCCTCAAGAACCTCGATATACTGGCGTGCTGAAACTCCCCCTTGAGCAGATGCAGGATTACTAGGTATAGTGGCTAATTCAGTGCGCTTGCTATACCCAAATACTGCCCAAAACATAGTAGTTTGACCCTTTGTACCCTCCCCTTGGACTGCCCAAGGTATAAGACCTTCACCTATAACAATACGTGAGTAATTGAGCCCTTAAGTTTATGCCCCTTACTTACCCTGCCTCCGGTATACAAAGTCCCATTTGCCTCCTTTTCTACGCTTAATTGAGCACTTATCTGACCAGACCCAGCGTTGCCAGTATTCAAGAGGCTGGTTATCATGATTGAGTGCCTATTGGAGACGTACAGCAGCCTTTTTATCGTCTAGAAGTGGTCTCTTTTTGCAGCGCTATTTCTGGATACCAGATTTCTTCAAATATCGGTAGATCGTGATCTTTGAGATCTCAGGAGCGATTGCAACACGTAATTGAGCTGCAGTAATCTTTGGATTAATAGCTATTGCCCTGAATAACTGCCTGCCTAGACGTGGAGTAATTAACTCAGGGCGTCCTGAGCGTGGTCGAGAAATATAGGAGGTCTGAATTGATGCATTTAGGACGATTTGGCGACATATTCCTGGTCGAAGATTTTCACCTCGTGCAATATTAGTAAACTTAATACTATACTCACGAGCAGCGACTACTCGGCTCCTAGAATTAGGGGATACCTCATATAGAGGTGGTCTAGGTGTATTGGGTGGTCGAGGCATGGTTGAGTTGAAAGGTGGTTGGGGGTAAAACACGAAAAATCGCGGTTTTGGTGATTTGAGCACAGACTTTTGATAACATACTGTAGAAAGGTGCTTAAATAGATTTATAGCTAATTTTCATAAAAAGATCAATTGTTTATCTATTAGATAGTTATATATAAGATATAAGAAGGTGAAACTAGGAATATAAAAAAAATAAAAGTATAGTAAGATACTTTCTAGTATACAAAACGAATGCTCCTCTATCCTCTATTGCAGAGTCTGACGATTAATCAAAACCACGAGACAAATTATATCAATACGCTCCATACGTGGGAACCCCTCCCCTCATCATTCGAGCTTCCTCGGCGGCACCACATCATTCAGCCCGAACATCTTCGAGAACGCAAGTGGATACAGCCAGTGGGCACCAAGCGACTCGACAGCCCAGACAGTGAACGCACCGCCTCCGCACCAGATGGTGTTCGGAGGCGTTGCCTTTACAACTTTCGCGACAACGGTCCTTGCATAGACGGCGGGCTCCAAGGTGTCGCCCTCAAGGTCGGTCCAGGCGGCGTTAATCTTGGACTCGAGGTACTTGTAGAAGGAGTTTGGGGCAAGGACGACACGGTCAGTGGACATTCCGGTGCTGACGGCGGCGGTCTGGACGAAGACGACACGGACGCCGAACGGCTTCATCTCGATGCGCAACGTTCTGGCGTACAGGGCTACCGCGGACTTGGACGAGTTATAGACGGACTGCGAGGGATGTGGGGTATAGCCGGAGACGGAGCCGGTGAAGACGATCTTGCCCCTCGCGGCAATGACGAGGTCGGCGAAGATCGCGTTCATCTCCACGATGCCAAAGAAGTTGGCGTTGAACATCTTGAAGGCCTCGCGGCTGGAGGTCTCGATGGCCATGGCGAGGGAGCGGTAGCCGGCGTTGTGATAGAGAATGTCGAGCCTGCCGCCGGTCTCGCGAGAGATCTGGGTGTGGGCAGCGAGGAGCGAGTCGCGGTCCGTGACGTCGAGGGCGAGGGCCGTGACGTTGGGGACGTCGACGAGGTCGCCCATGGTCACGATGCGGCGCGAGCTGGCATACACGTGGTAGTCCCGGGCAGCGAACTCCTTGGCCAGCGAGTACCCGATGCTGCCTTTCGTGCAGCCGGTGATGAGGACTATGGGTTTGGCCATGGTGATCGATAGATTATCGGTTGTTGACTTTGGATGGAGACGATGTGATAGAGATGGTGTGATGGAGCGAATATCTCGATTGATCGAGCGGGTGAGAGGAAACAGTTCTTTCTTAGAACGTCTAAAACTTAAGATACTCCTTTTCAATGCTTGGTCGATGCCCTACACAATTAATATAATAAGGATACCCCTAACCAGGAGAGTCTTAACTACGTGGGCCAAGAGGGTGTTCCCGAATAATATAAATCCGGCCGAGCTACCCGTTGCCACCGGAATGAAAATGCTGGAGTCGGAGATGGGTTTGGCCCGAACCCGACCCTGGAGAATATTGGGGTTGGCAGCTGAAGCGATGACCTCATGCATGCCTAGTGTTGAAGCAGGAGGCTGATTGACGAAGCTACATAATCTTACAGTAGCTCAGAGACAGGGGTCTGGAAGGCCTTAAAAAGTCAATCTCTGGTGACCAGCATAAAAGTTCTGTCCTGTTCGATCGTACTGCTACTCAAGTTATCCGACATATACATCTCTGGACAGTACGATCTCCCCAAGCTATCTCGTATCATGTCTCCCCGCTGTGCCCTCGTCTTTGGCGCCTCGGGCATTACAGGCTGGTCCATAGTCCAAGAAGCACTGACGTACCCCACGCCGACGACCTTCGACAGAGTCATCGGCCTCACCAACCGGCCCCTGACGAAAATGGAGGCCCTTTTCCCGGAAGATGAGCGATTATCATTGTATAGCGGTATTAATCTTAGCACGGGAGTGGAGGCCGTCGAGGCCGGCCTGAAGCACATCCCAGGGATTGAGGGAGTCACACATGTTTACTTTGGTGGTAAGTGAACTGCCTAGGATAACGGAGACGTAAGGCATGCTGAATATATGCTTACTTGGTTTTGCAGCCTACACTGGCCACGGAACGGGCTTTGAGGGGATCAAAAAATCGAACGTCGAGATCCTCAAGAACGCCGTGCTGGCTGTCGAGAAGCTTTGTCCAAATCTGCAATTCTGGACCTTTCAGACCGGGGGAAAGGTATGTCTCCGATCTCTTAATGGTCCACCCTTCCACCATGTCTCAGTTTCGCTGAGATGTAAATTTACCGTTCCCCTTCTAGTGGTATGGATTCGAGTTCGCAGACAAGATCGGCGTCCCCGCAACGCCAATAAAGGAGTCCGCCCCGCGCATCCCAGAACCCTTCGCGTCAAACATCATGTACTACGCGCAGTTCGACTTGCTCGAGCAGCTTTCTGAGGGCAAGAAATGGTCCTTTGCAGAGGTTCGCCCTGATGGCGTTGTAATGCTCCTCTCCTCCATTCTAACACCCCACTCGCTAACACCCTTATCAGTCCGGCTTTGTACCCTCTAACAACGCCATGAATCTCGCCCAATCCCTCGCCCTCTTCCTCTCCTTCTACGCCTCGCGTGTCCCCGGTGGTACGCATGTGCCTTACCCCGGCCCCCTCTCTGCCTACACGGCACGGCACAGCGACATCTCACAATCGCGCCTCGCGCGTTTTCATATATTCGCCTCGCTTCATCCGGACGCAACTGCAGGACAAGGCTTCAACGTGGGCGACGATGATGCCGGCACTAGCTGGGCGGAAAAGTGGCCGCTACTCGTGGCAGAATTTGGCTTGGTAGGGGACGGGCCATCGGAGGACCCCACCGCACCACCGTTTAATATACAGGAGTATATGGAAGAGCATCGTGGGGAGTGGGGCGCGTGGGTCACAAGTCAGGGGCTCAAGGAAGGAGCGCTGGAGGGAACAGATTTTGGGTTCTTGACGCTGTTCATGGGGAGGGCGGTTTTCGGGCGGGAGTATGATCTGGCGAAGGCGAGGGGCATAGGGTGGGAGGAGCGAGGGGCAGCAGTAGATGGTTATTTGGAGGCAATCCGTATTATGAGAAGGGCAGGGATTATTGCTGCGTGAGAGATAAGTGGTCCTAGTTTACTGGTGTAGATAATTTGAAATGAAATTATCGTTGCCAAATTCTTATCTTCAGGTGCATGCGCCTCGATCTTAACATCATCTGCTCGCACGTCTATTTTCCGTCCAGGCAATCTTATGATCTTTGCGTGGTTTAAAGTCCTGTTGTCAGTTCAATCGTAGGAGCATCAACTGGTTGGTAACGTCTCCATAGCTCTTCAACTTGCTCTTTTGACTTTAGAACCGACTCGGAACCGACGTTGCCTCAATATACGTACAGGAGCTGTGATTCAGAACAAACTGATAATTAATATCTCAATCTATATGCAGTCATCCTCGAATGTCTAAAACTCGATTCCTAATTGTAAGTCAATTCATTCTTCCCTGCTTACCCATCTCCATCACTAAACTCTCGTATCAACCGGCTGCAACCCCTTTCCCATCCGTCCAATCTGCCCTCCCATAGTATAGTACGTGCCTTCAGCTCCTGCTCCCAACGCCTTGATTGCCACCTTCCTCATTAACCAGCCCATCTCCACACGCTTAAGCTGGATCTTTGCTTCCGTATCAATGGCTTCCTTGTTGAGCAGAATATTATTTGGCAACTTTGGCATCACTGCAGCAGGTCGGCCGATCTCGATGATGTCGTAGGCGCCGCTCTCAAGCGCCGCTTCCATGCCAGCACGGCTGCGGAAGCCGCCCGTCACCATGAGGGGGGCCTTGGGGTAGCGTTCCCTCACCGTCTTCGCGAAGTCGAGAAAGAGCGCCTCTCGCGCTATTGTGATTGCCTTTGGTATGTGTGCCAGGGCGGCTGGCGCAGTTGTGGATCCGTCAACCTGAAACATTGAGGGGTTCTCAAAGGACCCGCCACTAATCTCGATGAAGTCGACACTAGCGTCGATTATGCGGCCCATCTGTTCAAGGCCAGCCTGGAGGCCGCCGTCCCCTTGCTCACTGACATCTACGCTATTCATCTTGATGCCAATGCAGAACTGTGAAGGTGGCCGCGCGGATGCCCTTGATAATGCGCAGGACTATCTCAGCTCGCCTAGCGAGAGTCCCGCCAAACTTGTCCGTGCGCAGGTTAGTCTTGGGCGACAAAAACTGAGCGATCAGGTAGCCGTGCGCGCCGTGCAACTCAATGCCCTTGAACCCCGCAATGTGGGCTTGCCTAGCGCCGTCGATGAACTGCTGGATGGCCTTGATGACTTCGGTATGCGTCATTTCGCGGGGTGTCCCGAACATCACACAAGTGACAAAACGAGCGATATAACCGGACCCCAAATTTATAGCAACGGAGATTCTTGGTTAGGAATGATCGCTTTCCAGCGCCTAGGGGTGATTGGCGGCCAGGGTGGCAGAGCTGCAAGAGAGCCGGTGTTCCGCTTCGTTGGATTATTGTGGCCCAGTTGCGTCACGCCTCCTGAAGGACTGGGGTACTTGCAGTTGGGGCGGGGATGGCGATATCTTCGGGGGAGCCGAGATAGGTGTGGGAGATTTGGACATTGTCTATGGACGGGGCAAGGTATCAGAATGGTGGCAGACCGAAGGTGCTGAGGATGGCTAACCCGTGAAAATAAAACCCCAGCCCCCATCAGCTCATTCCGAGTATGCCCGTGGGGATTTATTATCCGGATCCTGCTTAGGTGCCATGTTCTCTGCCATTGCTGCCTGCGACAATAACTAGGTCTCGTGTTACAATGTAAAAACAGACAACAGAACGAGACAGAAAGAAACCAAACGGCTACTGAAGCTTACCTTTGCGAGCCTGTTGGGAAGTGCCAGGCCGCGCAGCAGTGTTGGGAACTTGACAATAACGACATTGAATCGTATGCGCATCCTTCCTTCTTATGGGCAAAAACGCTGTGAATTGAGGTAGTAACGTTGTTGCATATATAGACAGAACGGTCGATGCTGTTTCTATAAATTACTTGTGAAAATAAATAGTCAATTGAAGAGGATATACTTTTATAAGAGCATGGTGCATAACGTTGGCAGTGAAGGAGATCCCCGACCCCACCCGACGGCATATTGTTTGACCGGCGGCCAACGAACAGCCTGTTGGACCGAGGCAAGGGTGGTGGCGAATCAAATTACGTGGCTGGTTGGAAGAAGGTTTATGGGGTAAGCGCAGCCGAGGCCAATGCATGATGAAACGATATAGTGGAGACGCGCAATGCTGTTGTCGTTCTAAGTACCTACCATGGAGTACGCCCAACGGAGAGTTAGAAGTCTGTCGGGATCCTAGTATAGAGTATATTTTTGAAGACTACCTTACAGAGTCGATTCTTTGTCATCATTTCTACTGTCGCCGGCCTTCCATACATTACCTATCTAGCACACTCCCTAGTCCTAGGGCTATCATGGCGCCAAACTGTCGGGATATTAAGTTCAAAACAAAGGCTATTCGCAATACGAGCGAGTTGGCTTGGGGAGCAGATGATGGTCCTGACATTTATGAGGACGAGAACATTCGCTTGTTTGTATCAAGGTGAGAGTGACGGTGAAGAGAAAATCAGCTGTACCGAACCCGTTTCTTCGAAGGAGTTTGATGACCTTACATTAGATCTTAGAGAGAAGGACGGGGCAAAAGATATCATGGGAAGCACGGCGATGGAACATCACGAACGGTCGGACCTGCAGCGCATAGTAGATGAAGTGTTGCAAGAACCCCCAACGGACAGAGTCGCCGTCGTCGTTTGTGGGCCAGCGGCGATGGTTTGCGACTTGAGAGATGCCGTCGGATTCTGGATCCAAATGGGACGAGATGTTTACTTTAAGCACGAGACTTTCAGTCTATGAGATTGAAAAGTCTCAAGATTGAGCATTTGTGATGGAAAATCCGCATTTGCTATTACAATAATATATCTAATTATAACCGACGTAAATATCCATTCTAGCGCAGGCTTCTACCGGTAACATCTTCCTTGACTTCAAGTTCCCCTGCCATGTTGTTCTTGAAAGGATCGATATGAATTTGATATTTGCAATATACTTCCCCGTGATTGGTGTGCAGGGGTATTCTGTTGAGCGCGATCTTCGAATTCCCTGGCTAGCATCGGTTCTAGATACCTGGTGCAAGGAAGGGACAACCGAATTCCGAGCCGCAGATGGCTCCATTCCAAATCAACACCTGGTTGGCCTATCGGAAGCAAGTTGTCACGTGCAAGCCAAGAAAAGGCTTATTACCCTCCTTTAGTCATATTTCGCGGCCAATTATTAGACCCTTACGATCCCCAGACAGCATATAAGTCCCAGATATTTCCAGAGCTTCAAGAATCAGAGCACTCATTTTAGCTGCATATTTCTTGTCACGTGATACAAACTCTCCAGAATCACTCTACGTGACACAAGCTAGTTGCAAGTCAGCTAGCTCTGTCTCGCCCAAGCTCGTATTACTCTCATAGGCATTGTTCTCCTTAGTTTTGAACCGCTGTTGGACCCCATTGGTCTCTTCTTTCTCATTATCTACATGGCAACCACAAAGTTCACACCAGCTAGTGCTGCGACCAAATACGCCATCACAGGCTGCACCGTCGCCGACGGTGACGCGCTGGCCGCCAACAATATCCCCGCCTTTTGGGCTAACCCACACTGGCGGCTGGACTGGCGGCACCGCACCCTGGAGTATCATGTAATCCAGGTGGCCAAGCGCTTTCCACGCAGACTGCTTACCAGCCGCGAAACCAAGCGCCACCAAAAAGCTGTTGATCCCGACACCGGCCGCGTTGTCGGCTACGCGCGATGGATTCTGCCGCCCGATTACGCCTTTGCGTGGCCCGAGGCTGTCGTGCCTGCGGTCAGTGCCGACGATGAGACCTTCTTTAACCGCATCGCCTCGACCTCTCACTGGGATCCCGACAACCGGTCTGATCCTTTAATAGTGCCGATTCGGAAGGCCGAGAACGACATTTTGTCAAGAAGGACATATATACGTACGTGAGGTTCCATGTTGTGTGATTAACGATGTGCAATAGTTACTAACATTTCACAGAGTTAGACTACGTGGCCGTGCATCCGGACAACCAGGGCAAGGGCATCGGGACCGAGTTAGTTGCGAGCGGCATAAGGGAAGCCGAGAAGATTGGACTTGACATTTACGTCTGCGCCTTCCAGCCTGGCGTTGGGGTATATAAGCGACTCGGATTCCATATCGAGCGGGAGATCATACAGGATGATACCATATATGGTGGGCCAGGAGAGGATTATAGATGTTTCATGACTTACAAGGTAGCGCGATAATTACCACTCTTTTAATTGAATTAATGAAATCGAAGAATTTGAGGCCGGTTACGTTCCCCTTAGCGACGCTTTGAGACAGCGTATGATTGTTTAACGAAACAGAGACTAGAAGTTAACTTCGTTCAATCCCCAAAAGGGCCTACAGCGATGACGAATTGCAATTTACGGGATCACACTGTATGTATGTGGCGTTGTCAGCCCCTACCCTTCACAAGCCGAAAGCCGGATGAGGGGTAGCTTCATATACCCAAGATATATAAAACGATGTGGGTATTTTGGTTAATAACTACCTCAGACGATGCATGTTCAGGAGTGTTGGAAACAATACCGGACCGATATCGAATATTCCCCTGCTAGTTGTGGCAAGCGACGACGGACGAGGGGGTAGGGTTTATGCCGCGGGGTACAGGCCCAGCTAACCTGCCCGAGTTGCAGTAGTCTAATTCTAGCGGCTATCCAATAGCTGACAGTAGCACTAGCACAATTTGGTTACAGCCGATATCTGGACCCGAGCCCAGTTCTCTGTGATGCTCCATGCAAGTGGGTTCTTTTCCGAGTGGGTTCCGTGTCAAAACCTTGTTCTTATCCCCCCGCCCGCTGTTTACGCGTCAATTGCCCTCGGTGGTATTCGAGCTACATCTGCAATCCCTGCGGATGGGAACGATATGTTACTGTACAGCTGGTCTAAACGTTTTCGTAATCCTTACCTGTTGTAAGTTTGGCTCCGGTCGATGGAGACAGACCCCTGATCTCTGCTGGGGATAATTCGGTACTACAGGGTCTTTCGGTGCCGGTTCGAAAATCAAGGTAGACGGCACATTTCTCCTATGAAGCTGTGCTCGATGCGATATATAGTTGGAATTTTATGCCATCGCTAAACTTAATATTTCTCTGCCATTTATATTTGCCTTATTCATGGCAAAATAAAGTCTTTCGCACGTCACCTTACAAATCACTTTAGACGATATGACTTCTTATAAACCTCTGGTGCTTGTATTGGGCGCAGGCTTAAGCATTGGACAAACCGTTGCAAAGAAATTTGTATCTGACGGATACAGCGTTGCGCTAGCTGCACGGAGCTTATCAGAGCGTAGGGTATCAAACCAGGAGTGGACATATACGATCGATCTTAGCAATCCTGGCGCTGTTGAAGCTCTCTTTACTAAGGTATCCGAGGATGTCGGGATACCAAATGTGGTCATCTTCAATGGTAAGATGGCTAAAATACCCAGCTGTGAAATTTTACTAACCTGTTGTTCTCCTTTACATGTTAAAGCCTTCAGCCTGCTCCCAAGCAAGGACCACCCGTTTGCAGTCTCTGTATGGGAGTTTGAAAATAGCCTCAAAGTAAATATGATCAGCACATATGCAGCTGCCAAATGCGCCGTTGAGGGATTTGATAAGCTTCCCAAGTCGATGCTGAAGTCTTTCTTGTACACTGGAAATATACTCAATACAACAACAATGCCTGTGTTTTTGGCACTCGGTGTGGGTAAATCAGCCTCTTCGCACATCATTCAATCTGGTGCGAGTGCGTATGCGGAGAAGGGCTATTGGTAGGGCCGCAGAGACTACACCATCTTATTGAGTTATTGATCTAATAAGGGATATAGTTTCTACTATGTTGACGAACGTAAAGAAGATGGATCTCCGATTGGTTCTGCAATTAGTGGCCAAGCACATGCTGATTATTTCTTCGAGTTAGCTGCCAAACCAGACCAAGGTCCCTGGTTGTCGACTTTCGTTAATGGCAAGGGCTATACTAAATTCGACTAATTATAGCACTGGTTGATGTTTAATCATTTGAAATAATAGGAGGCCTTGAACTACAAAATTTTTATCCTCGCGAATGTCATGCATACAAAATGAGTTGACCATAACCAATATTCCGTACATCCCACGCTCAAAATGGCATCCCAGTCTAGCCAGCAGCTGTTTTTCGTCCCCTCCACGAAAACAACTTAATGAGCAGCGTATAGACGCACTTGCTGCTGACCATAAAATTGTCGGTACCCAATTGGATGCAGGATACCAGACACTGTAGATGATATGGTCAACCTGATTGATTGTAAACGAATGCTTTGACCGATTGGATGAGATGGATGAAGAATTGGATTCGGGAGCATTATTGGCGTGCTACATACAATCTCTCGAAACTATGACTCGCTCAATTAAAGCAGAGAATGCTACAAGTTTGGAATGCAGTGCCAGACTCCTACATTCGGACCCTTTATAACTCGTGGAGAGCACGACGTCCGGCAGTTATTGATGCACATGTTGGTCCTACTCAATACTAGACTAGAAGTAAATTGGTCGATTTAGGAAGGCGGTGGTCATGAAATATTATAAAATACGATGAAATGGGTTGAGTGGAGGACAGGGTTGCGCAGGTCGTAGTCGCGAATCAAGGTGAAACTCAGTGTATTGACTATATGAGTATGGTACCCTAAGGATTTAGAGAATGTACAATTATTCAGGGGCGATAGTAGAATTTGCGTTTACGATGCCCCTCACTCACTCCCTAGTCCGATCGGACATCGGGCCTTATCAATGCCGTCCCAAAGTGATTACTTCGTACCTTCGTACTTCGTACAGTACACCGCAATACAAGGATCCCCTCCGGGCCACGATGAAATAAGGCCAGAGCTAAATCTACTCACCCTCAGTCTACATCTACTCGACCTAACCGTGCCGTACTTAGACGCGATGCACGTTGCTGTCCCATGCCTGAGGAGTTGCATGGAGGACAAGGATGGTCCAAACATCTCAACTCTTAAGAGCTTGGAATTGATATATATATTATTCGAAGCTTCCATCTCCAGCATGTCCCGAACCGCAATTAGCGGCGATGAGGTAGTGGAGCAGCTCATCGCCACGAATAGTGTTGACATGAGGGACGCAGATAGCGACACGGCGTTATTTTGGACGGCAAAGAAAGGCAAACTATCCTTCGTTGAAAGACTCCTCGACACGGGCTGCGCCGATCCGAACACTACAGATGTCTACCACTAGATACCACTGTTATGAACAGCAACGAACGGCCACGAGGAGAATCCAGTAGCCACAACATGGCTGATCTCATTCAAGCAGAGATCCGGCAGTGTGATCCTCTTGCGGCCAACTATCTTTCCTTGATGGCCTGCATAGTTCCAAAGGATGTCCCATAATCTCTTCTTCTACCAGGGCAGACGCGGAAGGAGATGGATGCGATCGGAACGCTCGACGCATATTCATTTATTAATAAGCGACCAGCAACCCAATTGAGACCTGAATAGGCAAAATCGATGCACCATGGCTGAAACTTCTGGTCAGAAGAAGCGGCGGTGGTGCTGGCCGTATGACTAGGGAAGCCAAACAGCAAGAAGCCAACAACAAAGTTTTATGTACAGTACAACACTGTCAGATGATTCAATACAACGAGACCTGACGTCTGACAGATCATATTGTAATTGACTATAGATCTAATGATAACGATATACCACTTCCTCTATCAACGAAGCAAATTTTTTGAAATTGACAGAAACATATTGAAAGGATAGAAAGCCTCCTCAGAAGACTGGCTTTCTAGGCTCAAAAGCCCCCAGACAACCACCAAGCGGGAATTTTTGCCAGTGGTCGGCTAAGTTGCATTCAGCACTGTCTGGCCATGACGGTTCCAACAGCATGGATAAACTTTGACTCCACTCTGCCATTGCCCAAACTATCCTTTACGCTACATTCCAGAGTAGCAAGGAAAATTTCGACAATATTCTTAACCCATCTCCATCTCGGTGGACACAGCTTGCACAAGGCAGAAACAGTCGACAATGGCCTGGACACACCAGCCGGAGGCCGGAATCCAGAAGGTTACGCTACCGTTCCACGCTAGGGGCCCGGTCTTGAAGCAGTGTAGGGCAGCGGCTGGGATATAGAGAGTAGGGGCGATAATATTCAGGACGGCAATCGACTTAGGAAAAAGGGGCTTGGATCGGCGATCGATAATGATGGCGTAAGCAAAGGCGAAATTCTGGACTATGAACGCCGGCCAGGGCATACAGTAAGTGACCCAGAACAGGTCGTTTAGGGCTTGCGTGATTTCGACGGGGCGATCGAGACGGTAACTTGTGACAGCCAGGACCATACCCGACATTATAAATACGAGGCTGCCGGCAGCGCCGGACGCCAGCTGTAGAGCACTGACGGCATGGTGGGGGTTGGAAATTCGTCGCATCTGGGCCGAGATGACTGCCGTGAAGAGAAGATAGAACATGCCTGAGAAGACCATCAGTGACGCGCCACCCTGGATGCCCTTCTCATGGTCACGGTAGTGCTTGGCCGTTTGCTCGGCGTCCCATGATGGTGGGAGTGGGGGAAGGAATCCTGATGCCGCCAAAGCTCCGATGTTGAAAAACGTGCAAATGATTCCGCTAACAGCGCAGACGTATTGGATATTCCAAGTAGACATGGTAGGAGATCGCCACCACCGGTTGAAAAGGCCGTCCTTAACGAGGAACATGTTTTAATGTGGTTAAATGGGTATTGTAAGTGCACAGAATGGAGCTATCGTGGGACAGGTAAGGTAGACACGCCCAGCGAGGGCAGATAAGGTCAGTATGAACAAATTCAGAGGGTGTATCGATATGGTTGACAGCGACCTCAAAGTGTCGAGGTGCATCAAACTGAGGAATTGCATGTGTTGTATAACTACATCACCATGTCACCAAGCGGGTGCAAGAACGATACGCATTGAGACTTCCAGCACACTACTTGCGGCGGCAAGTCTTTGATCACCCTGTTGTAGCCCGATCAAAGCCTAACGTCGTCGAGCGTCTCAGATTTTAAGTCCCGCAGCACCCAATCCATACCCAAGCTCTTCATGCTGCTTCGGAGCCCGCTTGATCGTCCCATACTCCAACCTGAGTCTGGTGCGTAATTCCCTCAATTGCCGGTCAATGTCAGTGATGTCTAGTTCAGTTAATAGCGAATTTGGCTGAACAACTGTTGTCGGTGAGAGACTTATATGCATAATTTGTTTATGTTCTGATTGTCTCAGCAGGCATTCTTGAAGAGGGTCATCCGTAGCTCGGCATATACTTGAGCAGCGCCGACCCAGCTGAAACAATGTGCATTCGCTAAATACTCCAGGAGCATATTAGAGTGTTTTAAATGACTATTAATTCAATAAAAACTATTGAAGCAAGGTCTCACTGAGGAGGCGTTAGGTTGCATCCATCTACTTATGGCTGGTGTTTGTCTCACTCAGGCCCTGTTCGTATATGAAACGTCACGCGGCGTACTTAATAAATCAAGGATGGGCTCTTTGCCTTCATCACCTCTTTGAATCGACGTGCCTGAATCTGGGTGTCGTATCTTCTGGGACGTTGCTACCTGGGAACAAACTGATTTGGCTAGCTAACAAACATACAGATATTCACAATAAAGATACACTTCATCTTCGACTGTTGACTTTCCCATTCACTGTCTCATTCACTGTCCCCCGCTGACTGTCCCATTAACTGTCCCCGCTGGCTGTCCTTGTTGACCATTCTTGTTGACTTCACTGATGTAGCAGTCATCATTAACTTCAAGTATCTCGGAATTGCGAGTTTACTGACCTCCCATCAACCCCAGTAATTCGGTAGTTGTATAGGCGAAAGCATCTCGTATTGTATTCATTTATACGCTGGGTCTAATTGCTATTTCTCCCTCCTGGGCTACGTTACCCAGTAGGCAAACAAGATCAGGATAGAGCTGTCCTACTTTAGTGCCGAGACTTACCAAAGTAGGCAGACTTATTAAATTGTTCTGGCTATTGTAATATCAGCTGGATTAAGAAATAGGGAATTAGGGAAGCAAATGATCTCTTGAATTGTATTCCTGGAATCATGAAACCCTAATCAGGGATCTAATTCCCTTATCACCTTATGCCTGTCTATACCCTTATATAGGCAGTATATCCCTTACCTTAGAACACCCTAGCTCTTTCATTTACTATACTTGATTCAAATATATTAACTAATGTAGCTTCAGGATATAGCTAGTAGGCCGTCAAATTACTGCGAGCGGCAAGTTGAGGGCTGGTCTTGCGATATCAAAATCGAGCATATACTCTTAACGGGATCTCTTACTGCAGGACTCTCCTTAAGATAGTTAAGGGAATTCTCTATCAAGAGCTCTTGACTAAGAGAATCCCTTTTTTAGAACTTTATAAAGAGATCCTCTGTCAAAAGATCTCTACCGGAAAAAGCGCTCCATTAAGAGTATGGCTTCAAGACATTCTCCCGGAAGAGAGTGTACCTATTTTCGTCGAGATTCTTGTATTTCTATCAAGGTAACCCGCCGCACTACGGGATTTTCGCTTCGCAGGGATGGGGGTTATATGTCTTAGGGTTCTTCAGCGAGGTAGCGCCGTCGCTACGAAAGGTAATCAAGAGACCAGCCGAGGTTGCAGTAACCTTAATGCTACAGTAGTGGCAGGTGAGCCGGTGACCCATGCTGTAGTTCCCCATCTGGCCTTGGAACATAAGGCTCGAGCAGGGTTCGGTGCGGAGTGGATTGTATGATTAATCGTTCGGTTAGCCAACTATCATCCACCTTACAGGGCGTGCAATACGCAAAAACCAGCAATACGTAAGGCGGGTGAGAGTTGGCTAACCGAACGATTCGTGGGTTCAATGCCGAGTGGGTTCGGTGCCGACTGAGTTCCACGCCAGAAGGTTTGGGCTTAGTGGATGCGGCACAGCTATCTCACTCTAATTGCAAGCCACGGGGAGCACACTACTGTACCCCGGAATCTAGAGAACGCCGAGTCACGCTCACTTGTGCCTTCTATCGTAGGGAGATGGTGAGACTGGACGAATGTGACCCCTCCTCATGTATATATGTATATTTAAGAGTTCCGGGAATGGCACCAGATCAACTGTGCAAATTTTATAGCCTCCTGGCTTCTTCAGGCGACGGCGGGAAAAAACCCCCGGCTCCATCAATCGCCTAGCCCGTCGCTTTAGCCCATGTCCCGGAGGTCGTTGTCTCTCTTACGGGTTCCCGCCCCTCTAGATAGTGGCTCTTGGACCCCCCTGGAGTGCTCATAATCATCTGCTACCTCCTGAACTCCACTATCCCAGACCTGTCCAGATTTGCCCCGACCTCTTTGCCCAGGAGGGATCAAAGCGGCAGAGTGTCCCCCTAGCCTTGTGGGGCGCGCCACCCTTGGACTAATGCTCGTTGTGCTGCTGTATTGAATTAATATCCCTTTACTGCACCAGTCCTACTTCCGGACTCCTTTCTGCTCTATTAAATCACTTCCTTCTCGAGCAATAGCTGCGTGAACCATTAGTTCCTCCCAAATCCACCCACCCGACTCATTCAAAGCGGACAGACAACAATTCGAGTGCAGAAGATCAAGGTTTCCCAAGTTAGGACGAACGTGTGCGCCGCAGGGAGACAAGAGTTCGTACTCATTAAAAGTCAAACCGGCCGTCGCACCTATTGGAGGCCTGCGACCGAAATACAGGAGGAGTAGACGATGATTCAAAAAAAATGACACGTATGGCCGGGGCGCCTGCTCTTTGCCATTCCTCGAGGAAGATCTCTTTCCGCATAGTGGTGGCTGTACGTAGAATCCCTACAAATCTGTCTCTCGAGCTACGTTACTCATCAAACCATAGTTATCGAGGGGAGGTTTTGCACGGAAGCCTTTGGTAAGAGTTTCTGTCTGCCGTGCCCGCAGACAGTATGGCTGTACTCGAATAACTTCGATACTATTATGGCGGCAATGGATTGGGTCAATGTGGTTGGTATGGTCTGCACGGTCTATCTCCTTATTTCGTTTGCAGTCCTACCAGTGCAGAAGACCCACCGGCACTATCTGAGTGTCTGTTTAGCCATCTCCATTGGTATAATGCAGGTAAGAAGGAACACTGACCTTGTTCCGTAGGTGAATATGATGACAGATCATATAGCTGGGTTTTATCATCCCTCTCGCGGCTACGCCTCAGCAGTGCTTCAACGCCATCACACCGAATGATATGCACTCGAATCGGACGTGCGCAATCTCTGGCGCGTTCCTCCTTTTTGGAGGCTGTAGCGCCGTGATGTGGACATTACTGCGATCTGTAGCGCTCCACATGCAAATCTGCTGGCAAATTACCCTGGGGAGCAGCTTCATGTGGGGATCGCTTGGTGCAGGGTGGGCAATACCGACAATCGTCCTGACCCTCGCTCTAGTCTTCAGCGGAGTTTCCTTCCGTTATGGAGACACCTGTCACATCAACCACAAGAATGGCTTGGCGGACTTCTGGGCCCCACTGCTTACAACATGCTATTGGCTACTGCAGTCTAGAGTCTGACGAGGACAATAGCGCCATGATGAGCGGCATGTCTATCTGGGACCAAGGAGACGGGCTCCTCGACCTGGTCGACATCTTCCTACCAGGAATCGACGACGAATCCCATTCCGCTACAGACTATCCGGTACTAGAACCTACTGAGGAATGTGGTCTACAGGACCGCATGAGCGAGATTATATCTCAGCTTTACAACATACACAATTCAATATCAAGATGTCACGCCCTAGATCAGGAAAGCTTCAATATCGGGCTTGCAGAATCTGTGTTTACGGTGACTAATCTAAAGCACTTCGTTTGGGCCTTCTTTAGCGGATTTTATAGGTATCTCCCAATTATCCATCGGCCAACCTTTGATAGTGAACATACATCCTTGCCTCTTCTGCTTGCAGTTTTTCTCATTGGATCCGTGCATTCCGCCCCAAAAGACCCAGCAATATCTGCACGCAGTTTTTTGATCTTGCAGAGGAGTACATATTCAACCACTATACCTTTAGGGGACTACTAGAAGTAGACAGAGGAGGAGAGGTCTCTGCTGAGGAAATCTAGATCCTCCAGGTTGCTATAATAATCCTGGCCATCCAGATCAGCAAGGATGACGCAACAACACAACGACGTATTAGACTCGAGAGATGCCCTTGCCTTATCGTTGCAGTACGACTATGCAAGTTGTTCGGAACCAGTCATCACCCCCTTGGGCAGGATGTTTCCGGGACAAATTGGCTAGAGTTTATCTCTACTGAGACACGCTTAAGGTAAGGCTGCCTTTTTGATGCTATACATTAGGTCGCGGCTACTGAAGACTACAGGATTGGAGTCTACACGTTCCTTATAGATTGCATGATTGCCTACTTTTTCAACTGTCATCCACAAGTAGCAGTTTCGGAGATGGTTGGGGACTTCCCCTGTCAAGATGAGCTTTTTGAAGCTAATGCGGCCGTTGCCTTCAGCGAAGTCGCTTTAAAAGCTGCTAGTAGTCCACTTCCTCGGTCATCATCAGATTTCATCTCCTTTCTCTTACGGAAGCCAGCACCGGCCTAAGTGTCTCGTCAGAGTACACAGATGATGAGAAAGAAGAATTATATTCACTTCTTAGGCAGGTTCTTGGAAGCGTTATCACTCTCCTTTTGCCCCTTTGCATCTCCTCTCTCAGCACATTGATTTGCGTCTCGAAAGAATGCGCAAGCCAAACACTGGACGAGCTACACTCCATTCTGGATATCCCACAAGATCAAAATAAGCCGCTTCGGCTTTATCATCCGGCATTCCGATGTCGTACTTCATTTAGCGTCTGATTCAGGGGCGCCTTCAGCTGACCGACATTATTTCTTAGCTCCAGGTTCAGCTGAGCTCTAACCCAATGATCTCCGCGCAAGTTTTCTGCGGTATGAAATGGAGCTAACAATATCGTTCCAGCCAGCAGTCTGAGTCTTATGTCTAGTCTCGGATAGCTGCAGTACTCCGACCGTCTTCGTTCCCGGCGTTGGCGATGATTACCAGAGTAGGAAATTGATCTACGTCTGCTATAGTTCATGCTGGCCCAATATCGTATTGGACCCTCATATTGTGCCATTTGGAGGTTGCGTATCTCTGCGGTCTAGTAAGTGGTGGGAAATGGTCTTTCTACTAGGCGATAATTATGATATTCTTCAGCGGCCGGCAAACACGTCGTGATCACTCTCAACGGTGATCAGCCTGAGCAAGTTTTGACAGGTTCGAGGACTGAATGAATTGACTGAACTACAGGCTGTGGTATGGGCAGATCTCCATATTAATAATACAATCATGTTGCGGAGCCAGGGCATTCTGCAAACAGATCACCTAGTCTTCCACAGTCTCCTTCAACACAAAGCCTATTACCCTTAATATTTTAAGAGAGATGTATCTCAGTAATTATTGGCTTGCTGTGGATACTGTCACTTTATGATATTTTGTAATGGCGTGTACATCATTGCCTACCTTGTGCGAGCCAAATGGAAGTTCCAAACCTGATTTCTTAAAAGGCCGAATTGGAAGGAGATAGAGCAGCCGAGAGGCGGTCGTTGAGGATTCTGCCTACCTCGGAACGTCAATGCACAATCGGATGCCATGGCGAGCCAGTTCCCCTGCTCATCTGCAGTACCACGCGAAGCAGCATAGCTCAATCAGGCCCACTTTAATGCACAATTTATGTGGAATTTTCAATATACAGTCTACTGTATTACCTTTTCGACGCCTCGTTAGGGCCGGACTTAGCGGACACATAACCGCCGACCCACGGGGAAAGGTGGCCGAAGCCGAAGAGATGTAGCAGCTACCACTTATTTACTCCTCTTGCACCGCTGCACTATTAGAAGCTCTTTTTACTTTCGCAACCGCACTGCTTCGCTCAGAAATCGTCTTCTTTCTAAACCATTCTCACCCCACATCATGGACAAAACTGCCCTCCTGATCATGGACGTCCAGGCAGGCACTGTTCCGCTCGTCTCCATCTCCGAAACATACCTCCCACTCATGGCCGATACCATCAACTCTGCCCGCTCCGCGGGGGTGAAAATAATATACATCACCATCTCCTTTCGCCCCTCCCACCCCGAGTGCTCACCACGCAACCTTATATTCGGGGGACTGGCAAAGTCGAATGTCTATGTGAATGGTGCACCAGAGACTGCCATCCATCCATCAATCGCACCTCTCCCAACCGACATTGTGGTGGAGAAGAAGAGAGTGAGCGCGTTTTCAGGGAGCGATCTCGACGTGGTGCTCCGGAGTTTGGGAGTGGGGAAATTAGTCATGGCCGGTATGATTACAAGCGGTGTGGTCTTGAGTACGGTTTGTGAGGCTGTGGACAAGGATTTCGAGATTGTCGTGCTGAGGGATTTATGTGTGGACTTCAAAGAGGAAACGCATAGGGTGTTGATGGATGACCTGTTCGCAAAACGTGGCGTAGTGGTGGGTGCGAGAGACTGGATCAAGGAGTTGGAGGTAGAATAAGACAGAGATCTTTGGCCGCAAACCACTGCTTTTGTTTGCTATTGTGGTGTTTTTGCTAGGAAGTATCCTGTGTGCGAGGGCAGAGACGGTTCAGGTAGGGCTGGCAATTGAAGTTGGATTTTTAATTTTTGTATATACGATTCAAGGAATTCTGGCCTCTGATTCGTCGGATGCGAAATTTTAAAAGTCGATTCGAAGGATTAATTTAATCTTGCCCTGAATATCTAATCTGACAGCAGCCAATATGACAGCACTCGCCATATTATTCGCCCCGTAAATCTCTGCAAAAACAAGTATTATACATTCTATGTGTGGTGGTCGAGCCATCAGAGTAGATGTTAGAGATGTAGATGCGCACGGAGAGGGGGTCAAAGGAATCGTAGTTGCCGTAAGGATCAGGAGCAGGATCCGACATGGTGGTATCTGTGTTTTAATTTTGCTGGTAAATTGCATGCAAATCAAAAACTAACTCACCATCTATCAACTACCCTGCCACATTGTCAGGACGCCACAAAATACTGTTCGATTCAAGGGAGGGGAGATTGATTCACGGTTCAAAGTGCTCAGTTGATAGCCGTGTCGGCTCTCGCAGATAGCATCGTCACATTCGGCTCTCCCTGGTAAGGTTGTCTATTTAGGGTTTTCGAAAGGCCAGACACTGCAGGGATCACCTGGAGACACAACTAGTCCTTTTGGGCTTGGTTCCGTGGCCCTGTGACCTTACGATTAAGGCTGACTTTCTTGCACGAATCGTCATTGTCAGGATTACAAGCAATGCGGCGCTAAACTCAATACGGCTATAACTACAACGTATCGGTAATATCCCCTACAGATTATACAGGCAGGAACAATGAACTGTAAAGGGCACGTAAATACAGCTGTAAAGGGCGTGTATGTGCTTCAGTCAATTAAGGATATAACCCTCTGGCTTAGGGGTTTGTCTGCTTCTAGGGTTGGGCTTCAATCCACCGGATTGGGTATCAATTATATAAGCAATCTCTGACAGTCATTGCCAAATTCGTCGCCATGACCCGCGTATTGTGTCGCTAGGGTCCACATTCCAAGCCTGTACCCCTAGAGACGACACTTATCGAGGCTAGTCTGGTTATGACAGGGAGATGATTCAAGTGGCGGAAATGATAGCCGTGAGCTGCACAAAATCGGAGTTTGGCTGTTCGGCTTCACCAGGTCGGTGGTTTTGTGTCCGCTAAATCTAGACCGGTTGCCAACCCTTACAGTGAAAACCCGCTACAGTATAAGAATACTCTAGATAAGAATAACCCGCCAACAAGAATATGTCACTCAGTCCAGTTGACTTATTTTCGAGGTCAAATGTTCCCTACATAAGATTACCGCTTCATAAGAATACAAACTTTGCTCCCGAGCATATTCTTATAGTGGGTTTTTACTGGACCCCCCGGTGCCAGGGGCCTCGACCCCCTCTCACTCTGCTGGGATAGAGTAGTGTAAAAAGTATGGCATATAAGATAGAGTAATGTAGTTTACCTCTATCTCATATACCATAGTTTTAAAAGTACGGTAAGTTATAGTAAGATAGGCTCCAAAAAGGATGGTATATGAGATCTTGACCATTATTGAGGCCTCAGGCACATATGAGGTTTGGCAATGTCCTGTAACTATTCAGGGGCTTAGTAGTCTCAGTTGAGTATAGTTTATAGAGTATATATAGGCTCTTAATCAACTTTTAAGGGGGTTTTCAGTATTAATAGTTAATAAAAGGACTCAAACAATGATAGATAGCTTCAGATAGCTTCTTCTTAGCAAAATAGAGCTTAATTAATAGGATTTTCGATAACAGGATACTCTGCTATATCCTTAATTTTGCTGTCCCCGAATGACATCCTTATATCGGGGTTTGACTGTAACCACTCGCTAACCTCGTAGAAATAGCTGCAATAGTTTATATCTGGCTTTGTTGTCGTTGCCAAACAGGGCCTCAGACACCTATCCACTGAACGAGACTGGGGAAGATGTGCAATATCTATTAAACTCAGATGTCCAATTTAAGGATTCGCTTCGCGTTTTCCGACGCCAACGCCCTATGCGTACTCGTAGCCAGCGGCAGCGAGTCGAACCAATCGGCCTGCTCCTCATTACTCTCGTAGGGATAATCCACGCTGAACAAGACCCTCGACTCGCCCATCTCGGCAATACCGGCGTGCAGCGTGCTTGCACGCTTGACGCCCGCCAGTGTGGCGAAGAAGTGGTTGTTGAAGTAGTACATCAGCGACTTGGTGTGCGCGCCGTTCGTGTTCTCCACAGCCAGCTTCAGGCGCTCCTGCGCGCGGTGGATGAAGAAGGGCAGGCCCTCGGCCACGTGGCCCAGGATGATGCGCACGTTGGGGTACCGGTCCAGCACGCCCGAGCACATGATGCGCAGCGCGTGGCCGCCCGTCTCAGTAGCGAAGGCGAACGAGGCCAGCGCGAGCGCGGGATAGCCCTGGAACATGCGCTGCTGGCCCGGTGGCGGGCTGCGCGGGTGGATGTACAGCGGTACCTGGAGCTTGTTGAGCATAGCCCAGAAGGGCTCGCAGGCGGGTTCGTCAAGGTACCTCACATCGTCGAGGTCGGCCGTGCTCAGGTTGCAGTAGCCGTTGATGAGTACACCCTTGGCGCCGAGCTGCGTCACGGCGCGCTCGAGCTCCTTGGCAGCCTCCTCGGGCTTCTGCATCGCCACGCAGGCAAAGAAGCCAAAGCGCGTCGGGTGGGCTTTGGCATACTTCTCGTACATCGCATCGTTGGTCTTGCGCGCCAGCTCGACCGCCGTGTCTGCATCCAGGACGCCCTCGATGCCTGGGCTGGTTAGAGAGACGACCGCGTATGAGATGCCCGACGTGTCCATGGATTCCAGGCGCATCGGGACGTCGTCAAGTCGGTGCATGATGTCGGCGCCGACAGTGCCGTTAGCGGGCATGCCATCCCATCCTTTGATCGACTGTGTGACGGGGTAGGTCGCGGCTGCGTTGAAGTAGGGGCTGTTGACGGCCTCTTCGATGGCGATTTTGCCCTCAAGGCGCTCGACCTCGACGGTCTTGGTGGTTGTTCGGGGTATTGTGATCACCATCTTGAGTGGTCTCTTCACGTGCGAAATTGTTCAGGTATTGTATTTCCCCAACAGCTCTCTCAGAGCAAGCAATCCCTTTATATCGGATCCCATTCTCGTGGAATCCATCTTCCGGGGAATCTTCTGCCTGTTTGTAAATGCCCTCTCGAAGCGGTTGGAGATGCAAAGAGAAGCTTAGCGGGTCTGGGGAATCCCGGGGCGGGGGTTGCAAGACCTTAACCCTAGTGTAACAGTACACTAACCCTAAGGGTCTGGGGAATCCCGGTGCGGGGCTGCAAGACCTTAGTTTTAGGGTAACCCTACCCTAACTAGCCTTAAGGGTCTGGGGAATCCCGGTGCGGGGGTTGCAGGACCCCTAGCACCGGGCAATTCCAAAGCCCGGAAACGCCAATCGCCCTGCGACTGACAGCGGCGGGTTTGACCTGCCGCCGCTGGGTTTGTGCAGGCAAAGTCATCAGTTTCGCACGAGTATTATATGCTAATCATCACTGATGGATGCAGCATGATCTGCGGAGGTTAGCTATGGTTAACATTTTTCCTAATTTCACACCTCCTGCCTCTTATCTGCTTATAAGACAAATGTTTACATCTCCAGACACGCACTCATCGTCTTCTCCTCCGCCTTCTTCCTCTATTATATCTGCTTGACTTAATCCGCCTACCCGTAATGTCTGCCAAAGTCTACAGAACGACCGACCCTGGCCCTGACGGCATCGTGCCACTCTTCATCGGCGGCGAACCGTACCCCATCGATGAGGCCAGAGTTTTCGACGTACACTCTCCTCAAGACAACAAGCGCTTTGCACGAGCACATGGCGCATCCAAGGCGGATGCCATCAAGGCGGCTGATGTAGCGTGGGAGACGTTTGCAACGTGGAAACATGTCGTGGGCAACCGTCGCCGCGACATCTTCTGGCGCGCGTCGGACATTCTCAACGAGCGCGCTGAGGAGATGAAGGCGCTGCTCATGCTCGAGACCAACTGCGGAATCGAGGCCGCCAACCGCCAGGTCAACTTCGTCTTCCAGATGCTACGCGAGCTCGCCGGCTATGCCACCAAGATCGCCGGCACCACACCAGAGGCCCAGACGCCGGGTATCTTCACCCTCACCCTGAAGCAGCCCATCGGCCCTGCCCTCGTCATCGCCCCGTGGAATGCGGCCCTACTGCTGGCGGCGCGCGCCATCGCCGGCCCCCTGGTGGCTGGCTGCACCGTTGTCTTCAAGGCCTCGGAGCTGTGCCCGCGCGTGCACCACGCCCTCGTGAAAATCTACCACGACGCCGGCATCCCGGCCGGCGCGCTGAATAAGATCCAGTGTGGTCGCCAGGACGCCGCCGTGGTCACCGAGACGCTGATCGCGCACCATGCCATCAAGAAGGTTGAGTTTATCGGCTCTAACCCCGTCGGCGCCATTATCGGCTCGCTGTGTGGCAAATACCTCAAGCCCATCTTCATGGAGCTGGGCGGCAAGTCGCCCGCCCTCGTGCTGGAGGACGCGAACTTGCAACAAGCGGCGGAGCTAATCGTGCGCGGTGCCTTCTTCCACCACGGCCAGATCTGCTTCTCGACCGAGCGCGTCATCGTCGTCGAGGCCGTCGCCGAGGAGTTCACCGCACTCCTCAAGGCCGCCGGTGAGAAGATCACATACGCAGGCACGGCGGCGCAGCTGCGCTTTGCGGAGCACGCCGAGGAAGTCATCGCTGATGCCGTGGCCAAGGGGGCCATCCCTCTGATCGGAGGCCCCGGGTTTGTTAGCATCGCGTCTGCGCGGCCGACTATCCTGACTAAGATCACAAAGGAGATGCGCATCTCGGATGAGGAGACGTTCGGCCCGAGTTTGTCGCTGTACGTGGTCAAAGATGCGGACGAGGCAGTCAAGCTGGCCAACGATAGCAAGTATGGCCTGTCAGCGAGCATCCACACGAAGGACATGCTACGCTTTGTCAAGCTTGCCGCAGAGATTGAAGTTGGGCAGGTCTCTATGAACAGCATGACGCTCTTTGAGGAATGTAAGTCATCTCACTCCCCTCTCTGTTCATCGTGAGATGCACACCTATCTAGAGTGATCAGAAGCTAAGGTGTCCACCTTTTGTAGTGACTGCCCCCCTGGGAGGTGCCAAAGGCAGCGGCTGGGGGCGGGCCAATGCTTTTCATGGAATTGAAGAGTTCCTGGTGGAGAAGATGCTATATATCGGTCCGCCAGAAGTTGGCGCTCATTGATCGCTAGGGACGGGGTCTTATAAATCATAACTGTAATAACAATCGGCTGGGCATTAGAGCTTTTCATAGGGGGAACAAGTTCTGATTAAATCTAGCGGGTTCAAACAAATTGTAAATAACAACTGCAGTCACTTTGGCCTATGCTGGTGCTCCCCTTTGCATGTCTTGGTTGGTTTGATACATGGATAGTAATTATTACATCGACCTGCCACCAAGAGCAATTCTTCTGTAGTCCTATTCTGCAAGCGGAACACCAAATCCTCAACAATATCTGCGTATTTTCAGGTATGCAAACCTGTCTAGAATACGCAGACGGCAGAAGTAATGACGTCCACCTCTGCCAGATCTCCAATTGAGAAACAAAACCGCCCTTCCCGTATACAGTTCCACCAACAATGCCAATCCACACTCCACGCACCTTCTGCACAACATTATTTGTGCCTGTATATCGATCCAAAGCTCAAGCTCAATAGTCTAGGAATCGCCTCAAAGCCTTGCCGCTCAACGTGGTAATTTGATGTTTCTCAGTCTTTAGTATTGCGCCCTTGCGGCATGCCTACTACTCAACTCACTGTGGCACACTGGCAGAAGCAACCGACGGGCTCGTCTGATGACAGTAGTCGGCGGATGGTTGTTAATGGTCAGCTCGCATCCTGGTGCATTTAGTCGGCCGGTGGAAGCGAGCCAACGATTAGTTGTTGTTGGGAGGACCGGCAACCACCAGCCCCGAGCGGGTGCGGTTTGGCTCACCCAATTCCCAACTGGGCGCATAACTGTGCTTCCCGCACCCCGCACCCTGTGTCTGTTAATGCCTCTATACCCTGCATTGCGGATCGTGCGGGTTTTTCTAATGCCGCTCTGCCGGGGGGTGATTGGGGGACAAGCGGGGGATAGCAATACATCTATAAGGGTTAGGATGGCTTGAATAGAAAAAGGAGAATATCAGAAAAAGTAGGAGAATCATCTGGTTCAAGGCAGTCTTCTTTGGCGTTGACATCCCGAGCAAGCAAGCAACCATGGCTAACATCGTAGAAAAGCAGCATACTGAGGAAAAGCACATCGACGACGACCGGGTCCTTTTCGACGAGGTCGATGCTAGCCTTGAGCGCCGCATCCGCATCAAATGCGATCTGAACCTCCTTCCAGTGCTCTTCATCCTCTTGCTCCTCGCCTTCCTCGACCGCGTTAACATCGGCAATGCTCGTATCCAGGGCCTCGAAGCCGATCTGGGCATGAAGGGCCAAGATTACAACATCGCGCTGTCTGTATTTTTCATCACGTACATCTTGTGCGAGATCCCGAGCAATGTGGTCTTGAAGAATGTGAGACCAAGTGTTTGGCTGTCGGGCTTGATGTTTGGTTGGGGTCAGGTTACATCCCATATCTCTCTGTTTTGGGTTGTCCGTTCTGACATAAGGTAGGTGTGATAACCACACTCCAGGGAGTCACGCAGAGTTTTGCAGGACTGGTGGTCTGTCGGATCCTGCTTGGCGTTTTTGAGGCTGGTTTCTTTCCTGGTGAGTGTTCCCCATCTGATATAATGAAAAGCGGCTTGCTGATCGTCCTAGGCGCCGTCTACCTCATCTCCATGTACTATAAGCGCTACGACGTTCAAATTCGTATCTCGCTATTCTTCTGTGGCAGTATCCTCGCCGGAGCCATCAGCGGCGTTCGTATTCCCCTTCCTGAACTCATTATGCACGTTTCACTAACACCCGCTCCCCAGCTCCTTGCATACGCCATCGCTGGCATGCAAGGCCTCCGCGGCTACAGCGTGTGGCGTTGGATCTTCATCATCGAAGGCTGCGCGACCTGTGCTATCGCCGCCGGCGCATATTTTATCATCCCCGACTGGCCTGAGACGGCGCGCTTCCTTAAGCCCGAAGAGCGACTCGTCCTGCTCAATCGCCTAGCCGCCGAAGCCGGCGAAGGGACCATGACCAAGGCCAGCAAGAAGGCCGCCAAGCTGGTCCTCACCGACGTTAAGATCTACCTCGGCATCCTCATGTTCATCGGCGTCGCCGCAACCAGCTATGCAGCCTCCTTCTTCATCCCCACCATTCTCGCCGAGCTGGGCTGGACGGCGGTGCGCGCCCAGGTCATGACAATCCCCATCTATGCCTTTGCTGCGGTGTCCAATCTTGTTATCGCCTTTGTCTCGGACCACATCAAGCACCGCTACTCCTTTATCATGGTTGGCTGCATCGTCAGCGTCATCGGCTACGCCATCCTCCTCGAAACCGCTAAAGTGTCCATCAGTACCCGCTATATGGCGCTTTTTTTCGTCGTCACGGGCGTCTCGGTCGCCTTGCCGGTCTCCGTCACCTGGTTGAACAATAACATGGGCGGCCATTATAAGAGAGGCGTGGCGGCTGCCGCGCAGATCGGTTTTGGGAACACGGCCGGCTTGATTGCTAGTAATATTTTCATCACCACCCAGGCGCCGTACTACAGAATAGGGTATAGTGTCAGTCTCTCGTTGATTCTGTTGACGGCGGTGTCTGCGACGATGATGGCGGTGTATATGAAGCTGGAGAATAAGAAGCGTGATGAGGGCAAGCGCGATTATATGTTGTCGCTGCCTGCCGACGAGCTGTATAATCTGGGCGACGCTCACCCTACTTTCAGATTCGTGTTTTGAGAGACTCCTATATTTGTTAGTTGTGTCGTTAGTCACATTGTCTCCTTGACGGAGTGTTGTGCATTGACCATATGCGAACTAGCAAAGCAGTGCATTTATAGATATCAGCAGAGGTGTTTGTGCGCCGAATATAGCGGGCTAGCCAATAGCGTATATCGTGAGGCTCTTGGGGTGTGACGCGCTGTACTATTATCCTTAGAGGAAAATACACACAATGACTGCGAGCTCTGCATGCACAAAACAAGTACTGATCAGGACAGGTCCGAAACTTTCTCAAGGCGGAAGGATTTGCATAGATTGCTCTATATGCTTTGATCATCTTTAAGATGTATAATGCATTAGGGCCTCTAGGAAATGAGCAGGCAAAGAACTTGGTTCAAGTATCCTATCTCATTATTATATAGTATATAAGGAAAATGGAACTGATGATAAGTTTTTTAAAAAGTTAACTTAATATAAGCTAAGCTATGTAAATTTAATAATTAAGTATAAATATAAATATAATAGTATAAAGTATATTAATCAGGGCCTCAAGCACGCATTACACATCCCTTAGGATCTAGGATTCAGAGGATTCATCTGAGTCAATCAGAGGCCAAATAGGTCTATATAAAGGGGTCCTTACTCCAGTATAGCTGTGCTTAGTTAGTTGTCTCTGCATCACTCAAATAGTCAATATAACTCTGAGTTTCACCTTGATATCCGACTACAACCTGCGTATTAACCTGACCTCTGCTCAAGAAGTATGTAAGAGTTAAAATAAAGTAAGCTTAATTATAATATATAATAATAATACTAATATTCTTATTACTTAAACTATATAGTATATAGAACCTTTAATAATATATAATATTTATATAGTAAAACTTTACTAAAGTAAGATAAAAACCTATATCGCCACGGTTCCGATAGGTTGGGTCGGGGCTGATACCCAAGTGGGCGCCACACCGGGCACTGAGGCCGTTGTGATCTGAGTAACCCAGAAGGTTATATGAATTCCGATAGTGGATCAAAGTTTTCTCTTAAATCTCCGTAAAAGGAGAAGCCGCGTGATCCGATGACCTAAAGTCCGCAGTTGTCCGCCCACTTAATTGCTGCCCGTCTGGCTTTCTGAGATCCGATGTGCAGTATTCATTCGAGACTATCCGGACTAGATGCGGACGACTTCTCCGTATGGGGATACTTCCCGTAATGGCCGCATTTGGCCGACATAGCAACCCGACGGCGCATCGAATAACACTGGCCATAAAACCCAACTCAAAGCTTCAGGTAAATGGTTGTGCCAGAAACACGATCTGGAACACCAGAGGTATATTCTTCGCAATTGATAGTTTCGCTATGGCAGAAACTGTTTTGACGACAAACGAACCCCACGACTACGCTGGTGCCAACCACCATTACGCGGAGCATGTCTTTCCGGTGCGCAATCCTGTCGCGGGCAGTAGATCTCGCTGTGTTGTCGTCACCTGTTCAGATCCTCGATGCAGTCCGGAGCACTTCTTCAAACTGAAGGAGCAGGAGGCGACGGTAATCCGAAACGAGGGTGGACGCACTGCCGACCCTGCCGTGATTAGAACAGTGGTCCTGTTGAGCTTGCTCATGGGATCCGCTGGACAGGCGATAAATGAAGTTTTAGTTGTACATCATACTGGTAAAGCAGACCCCAAGATTCTTCGTCACATCAAAGTTGTTTTAGCGTTCTGACGACTCCCTTTCAAGATTGTGTCGCATATGCTTTTTCGAATGAAGAATTGATGGAAATGATCGCGAAGAACGACGATGCTGCACCAGGCGGTCCTTTCAAAGCCGGTGCGTTGACTTGGGCGGAAGGGCTGAACTTCATGGGGGTCCCGACAGGTGGGTCAGAGTATGAGAGGCTTGTCCGTTGTGTAAAGCAGGATGTGAAATTCCTGCGCTCTCATCCGTTGTTGAAGCCGTCCATCCATATAAGTGGTTGGATATACGACATCAAGACCAGACATGCTGAGAAAATTGAAAGCTGAAAGTTGAAAAGCACCTAATATGGTCTTGCTAGATAGCTGAATATGCGTCAAGTCAAATAGGCGTAACTATGTTGTATGCGTATGTTTCCCTTTTGATATATTCATGTCGGTAAATATTATGGGTCTGCGATACATTGTGTGTTAATGAAGACGTGCAGTACGATGGTAAACTAAGTCATATTTATATAGAGTATCTAACTTAACGAGCGTTTACGGCAGCCTAGGAGTTGCTATGCCTTCCAACTAGAACGATAATGGCATCTCTCAAAGAATGCTATTCAATGCAGGAAACTGAACCTGCTCGACTACACATTTCATTCTTAGTTTGAAGATGCCGTAAGTTAGGGTGAGTCTTAAATAGATAGTAAATTAACGCTGCCAGAACCTGCACCAGCCTAGCTATGGGACAATCTCGTCTTAAGCAAGTGGTCGCACGCCAAGTTCGCTTGCTGAACTTGCCCACAGCAGTATTACCCTCGGTAAATGCAGCAAAGAGACTCTTTGCGTGAAAAGGTTTTCAATGGCTCAATTCTGTTTCTCCGATATCTTGCATTCAAGTTTGTGGCTACCACTATTTCTGAATCCCCACTCAGCACTCCACTAGCTCTACGATACCGGTTGATAGATTGTAGTACCAGCCAGTCACCCTCACCGTAGGCTTGAGTAATGGATGATTGCGAAGAAACACCACGTCTTCTTGCACACTTCTCTCAAGCCGCTCACGCTCGGTTTCGCCTTTCCGCACATTGAAGCCTAGCCAGGGAACTGAATTCACCCAGGCCGGAGCTACAAGGGGATAGTGGTCTTGGCTATCATTGGTGACACTTTTTGCGATCTGCTCTCGCACCCATTCTTCCGTATAAAACAAGGCACCGCAATCTACTAATGGTGAGTCGCAGCACGTTCTGTTTACGGCGCAAGTGTACATGGGGACCTCTCACACTCACTTTTGTGATGAATGACCATGACCTCCTTTAGCTCACTGGTAAGTTGGATGAGAGTGAGAGATCTTAACGTGCCCATATCTGCGGTACGTCCGCCACCATTTCGAAGGCAGATCGTCTCATTCTCAGGCAGTTGAAAGAAGTGCTCCGGAGAACATCGGGAATCCACACAGGTGATAATTGCCGTTTGTGAGCGTCTTCTCGTTAGGTCCCCCGGTCTTGCCTGATTTTCGCGAGCATACTCTCTGTTAGCTGCCTCGAAGTCAAATGGAGCGGCCGGAAGACTTTCTGTGCGGCCAACTTGGTGTTTGCCGTGGGCATCGGTTGAGCCGTCTGACATTGTTGTGACGAGTTTAGTCGTTTGCGGTGATAAAACCAGTAATCAAATATGCCGTCTAAGACACTGAATTTGCACTGTCGTTTATGTTCTATTTTTCCATCTTCATAGCATACCTTCGTACTTATAGCCTACGAAACTGTGGAAGTGCCTGGCTGGTCAGCTCCAGGCCCACGCGGTACATCGGATAGATACAGCTCAGAACTCCAAGTAGCCTAACTGCTTCAAGGGAAGCGTTCGGAGTGGTGTCGAACTCCGCCCGGGCGTCGTGTGTCGGGACTTCGGAGATCTTTGTAATTAAACGACATTCCACACTTATTTCCGAAGCCAGTTATAGTTCTCTATCCCCTTAGACAGGGCGCATAGGGAACTCCTAATTCAATTTGCCGGCTATAGCAGGAAACTGTGGAACAGTGCGGTACTGATATACCCCAATCCTAGCATTCCAGGAGGTCTCTGACACATAATTTGTGTTCTTGTGTCATGCCCTGCTTCTCCGGTGGCAGGTATTCTCTGCTACGTCGTCTAGTTCACTAACCCCAAACCCCCAGCACGCCCTGGTACAACCGTTGGGACCACCACGACTCTGTGGTATAATTGCTTACCTACCCGACAACTATAAGTCTTGAGCTTGACAGTCAACATCAATTTTCTCACCTCAACAGTCAGAAATCTTGAGACTGACAGTAAACCCTATCACGCTCATCTGCAGAAAGTCTCGAACATTTATCGCTTCCACGAAGCCCCCACTTCTTACAAAAATGGACAACCTCTCAAACCTTGGCCGAGGAGTGTCTGACGTCCTTCAACCAACTTACCAAATATATGGCGATATTCTCCGCCAGCCAGAGAACGAAGCAAAAATACAGAGCGCCAATTGCGAAACCTTCTCCTACGGCTCCCACGAACGTCACAAACTAGACCTCTATAGACCATCTCTTTCAGCTCCGAAACCAGCTAGAGGGAAATTGCGACCGGTGCTCATATTTGTTTGTGGGGGTGGGTTTGTGCATGGTGACAGAATACTCTCCGAAGTACCCGGGGGCATTGTATATAAGAATTTTGGGTACTTCTTCGCTGAGAAGTTTGGATTTGAAACTGTGGTTATGGAGTATTTGCTTCTAAAGCATGGTGCAAAACTACCTAGTGGAGCAGAGGATATTGATAGCGTCCTAGAATGGGTTCAAAGTCGATTTGGAGAAAATGAGAAGAACAGGAGGAAGATCTTTCTGATGGGCAACTCGGCTGGAGGTGTGCATCTTGCTACCTGGCTCTTCGGTGAACGTTTCAGACAGAGGAGAGAGAGGTTATCTGAAGGAATGGGAAGGATTAGATTGGGAGGCATTGTGTTGTTAGGAGCTCCGTTTAACTGGAATGCAAGCAGTGGGGAATTGCTGACTGTCCTTGCGAGCTATTACGGGAGCAAAAAAGACATAAAGGTTAATGAACCTATGGAATTAATGAAGAGGGCAACAGAAGGAGACATTGGTAGAGATATGCAGAAATGGCCACGTTTAATGGTTCTGGTAAGTGAACTGGATCCTGAAGATATGATGATCCAGTCTGCAAAGGACTTTGTTGAGGAATGGAAATATAGAGGCGGGAAAGCGGATTTCGAAATATTGAAGGGACATAATCATATAAGCCCACCGCTGGCGTTGGGGACGGGACTCGAGAGAGAAGAATTATGGGGATTTGAGGTTGGGAGATGGATCTCCGTGCTGAACGATTGAGTGAGACTACCGGCTATGCAAAATAATTGAACTAATTTCTCGCAAAAGAAATTGGCCATGGTTGATGCGTGCCACGTCCAATTTTGGCGGTCCTGTGCCCTACATTCAATATGCAGCGTTCAGCTTCGGAGAGTCTCCCGGGCAAGACTACATACCTTTGCAGCCAACAGTTCCCAAAACGGATCCGCAGTCCTTTGCTGTCAGGCAGGGCGCATAAACTCCCTCCTTGCAGCAGCTCTTTGATGATAGAGTCGAACCTCGTAGTACAGATCTTGCCCACCTAGAATACCGCTTCCGCACACAGTGCGCTATACCGTATGCCCGCCAGGAGTGACTCTAGTGCTCTACACTGCAAATCGCTCGTGAAATGCGATAATGACACCGTCTGACATAATTACGAAAAAAATTCTACTAGAGTCTAGTAGTGTAAGTTGTCGTGTAATCTACTATCGCCGAGTGCATAATACTGAGCTCAAATCGTTACAATATTCTCAGCATTGGTTTATTTGACTTCGCTTACTGCGATAGCCATGTCATGAAAATCGAAAGCAGCATAAATACTGCGTAGAACAGATGCCCCAAAGGCAGTTTTGGGTCCTGAAAAAGAGCCTAAGTGGCATGCGAGTCTTTAGAAACTGGCTGACAAAGCGGCTCATTGGAATACTGGCAACTTGGCTTAAAACTTCAACATCGATCAGTGCTAGATGAGATTCCGAAGTAGTCTCGTATTAGGTGAGCTTTTCACGAATGTAGATGCCAGCTCCAGCCACTTCATAACCTTTGCCGAGAGTATTATCTCAATATGAAACATCAAACGGCAATCTAACTTATGGTATTACAGAACGTAACTACGTTAAGCATAAAATAATTAACAGCCAATATCATCCTTACCCTACTTTTGGAACGTATTATCTTTCCTACCCTGTTTTTGAATTTCAGGTGATCTACGAAGTAGTTGACTTAAGTTATGCCCGATGATGAAGTACCGCCGCTACTCTTACTGCCGCCACTACCTGTCTTGATCACTCAATTAGGACGGATTCAAGCCATACAATCTGTCTCTATATGCTGTATATAAGTACGGGCCAAACTGACCTCTTGCTTTTAGCGCTAAGAAGCACCTGGAGATATTTTTCTTCTTTAACGTTATCTTTAAAAACACCCCGAAATCATCACCTGCTCTGTGCGGTGCAGCTGCTTTCGCCGTCTGGGCAGCTAGGAGAGCTACTTTTGCAGCCTTGTCCATAGTTCTGAACTATAAGTGCTTCACGACTAGCAGAAGCATCCAGATTTCATTAAAAATGTTCCGACCCACCCCGAACATATCCCATTCGTCGGAACAGAAGTAATGCCGGGAACCTTACGACGCATCGACATCACTTGCAAAGGGGAAAGGTCCTCTCATGTTGTACACCGGCACATATGAGCCTGGTTTCATGCTGTATATACCACTCAAGCCCCATAAGGCAATAGCTAGATCGGTGTAACAATCCTCAATCAATCAATCAATCATGTCTCTCAAATTTTTTCTAGCTACTGTCCAGTACAATGACCTCAGCATCAGAACTTCCAATACTCTGAACGGAAATTTCGTCTCCCACGTTCACGTTGGTGATAAAGGCCCCGTCTCCCTCGTCTAATAAAACCTCCCTGGATCCGCTCAGCCGGATCTTAGCCATCTTTGTTTGCGTTCCTGGCATATGGATGTAGATATTTCGATTGCTGCGTGTGCCCACAACCTGATCGCCAGCTCCCACAGTCCACTTAAAAGTCTGATCGGCACTGATAATCCCTACGCCCACCACTAAGTCTGCATGGATGGGTATCGTGCGTGGAATCACTGGAATCGCTGCAGACTCATCGGCGTCCGAAGCATTTCTCCCCGCAGCTAGGGGTGATATGATGGGTAGAAACGCCTGTCGCTTGGCCTTCTCGTCGAATGTGGTCGTGTGGTATTGTGGCATCAGGCCTTGCTTCCATGGCTGCACCCATATTTGAAGAAATCGAACAACCTCTTGCTCAGACTCGTTCATCTCAGAGTGATACACACCTAGGTGATACGTAAGCCTTTATTGCGCTCATGCAACGATGAATCCAAAGCTCACTCACCCGTACCAGCCGATGTGAACTGGACGTCATGCCTTTTCATTCGATAGAATTGCTTTTTATTGGTGTTAGAGATAACATGTTTGCTGACTGTGCTATCTCTGTGCGTTAATTCACCCTCCAGGATGTAGCTGAAGATCTCCATGTTTCGATGAGGATGCATAGGGAAACCACTCTGCGGCTGTACAAGATCCTCGTTGAGAACTCTCAAGCATCCAAAGCTCTCGAATGGCGAGTCGTTGTATGCACCGACCTTGAATGTATAAAATGACTGCCGTAGGCCATTCCCGGCAGTGCCGCGAGAGCTAGAGCGATGCGTAACGATCTTTGCGCGCTCCATAGTAACGAGCTTCCCAGTATTGGTCGAAGTTAGGGAGAGAACTATATAATACTATATAATACTAATCCAAGTACACATGTCTCATATTATGCGTTATAAAAAAGAGTACAAATATATAATCAAACATTATCGTGTGGTAATCAAGTTCTTACTTAATTTGTTCATTGGTAATCGATGGCTTATGCTGACTTATAACGGACGAGGCTAAGCACTCCAACCTCCAGCCAAACACCAAGGAACCCACCACAGATATGGAGTACGTAGAGGCGCAAGACCAAGCACGCCTCCTTAAGATCTAGGAGCAGATTGTCTGGAGTGATATCGTACCTGCGCCGCCGCCCAATAAGCAAGGGTGGCAATGACAGTGTCGGAGTGGGAAGTGCTGTGGTGCCACCATACAGTAAGTTTGCGCGAAATCGCAATTTCACACCAAAACTCATCGTTTTCACTGCTATTTTTTTCAATAAGATTATATTACAACCCTGTCTAATACTTAAGACAATTAATATATCGAACATCCTAAATAGACTTTACAAAGATTTATTTTGAGATTAAATTCATTCTAAAGAGATATACAGTAGAGAGTTAAAGGTAGAAAAATTAAGTGTGAAATAGATGCTTTTGCCACCCCTCTGACTTTACAGCCCCACATTATTACACTAGAAGATAGGTAATAAGCCAATGAACAGCTTTTATATACAACATTTTACTGTAAAATGGGAAGATTACCGAAAATTCGTCAAATGCTACACGTGACTTTTAGGTAAACTTATACGTGGTGACTGTACTACGACGAAAGCAGTAACGGGTCGGGAAATGCGGGGAGTGAGATCTTTCTGTCTCACGAAGTATGTCTACCTTTTAACAACCACCGGGATAGAGTTACGATTAATCCATGTAATGTCATATACACCCATATTGGTATTACGCTAGATATACTGGATCTGCGCTGTTATCTCCCCAGCCAGATGTCGGCGGACGGAGCGGATAATCGCGAGTATCGTGTCATCAGGCGAATTCAGAAGGCGTGCACCAACTGCAGGTAATGCGCAAAGCAACATTGATACTTATCGTGTGACTCACGCACATTGACAGGAGGAAGAAGGCCAAGTGCTCTGGGGAGCGCCCCATTTGTGGGTACTGCAGGCGCCTCTCACAAGACTGTCGTTGGGATGATGTTGGTAGAGGGAAATCCAACCACTCCGAGACGAGCGATGATTTGCGAAATGCAATCGGTCATAGGACACGACTTTCCGAGGTTAGTTCCTAGTATACCTTCTACCGGAGGCTGCCTCATTAAACCATTGCGACTCATAGGATGTCTTGTCAACTCGAGTTACCGCGATCGAGGCGAAACTAGATACTCTAACCACGACGCTGAATTCGTAGGTGCTAGATTGAATCGGTGATGTTGATAGATTTGGCACTGACTTATATCTTATAGTATTCTTCCCGCTCTAATAAATCAAAGAAACACTAATCCGCAATCTTCGTCTCCTGTTGACTTCCACCGGGTTGCAACCCCAGATAGATCCTCTCCGCCAGGGAATCAATCCCTCCCTCATGAACACATCTCCTCAAGCGCCACACTACAAAGAAATGTGCACATCGATGCTCAGTAAGTTGACTCGACATGATAAAGTGAACTATTGCTTATCTACGAAGCGCGTATCGCACTCTCCCGCCTCCCCACGTCGTCTCATCCTTGGTCGATGTCTACTTTGCGAGAGTGCAGAACCAGCCGTATTGCTTTTTCCATGAAGAGAATTTCAGACAACGACTAAACGATGGCCTTTTACCTGACCATCTTATATTTGCCGTCCTAGCTGCAGCCTTGCGATTTTCAGACGATCCTTATTATAAGAGCGCCAAACTTGAAGCAACGGCAATGTATGCCAGTGAGTCATGGAAGCTGCTTATATCGTCTTGGTTTGCCACAGAAAGCGATCCCGATATTCATATATGCCAAACAGTAACACTGCTGTCAGTTATTGATTATACCGGTAAGAGGAATGCTGCCTACACAGGGATATAGTGCATGCTAATCAGCTTTCCGTACGTCTAGCTGGCAGACGTCATCCTGCGTGGCTAAAAATTGGTATGGCAATCCGAGTGGCTCAAGATCTCTGCTTTATGATGGAGCCAGACTCGACAATATCGTATGCTGATCAAGAAGAGCGCCGCCGAGTATTCTGGTCTATCTATATCCTCGATAAGCTATGCTCGTGTTCACGAGCAAGACCAGCGGCAATTACTGATGCCCATTGCCGCGTTCAACTTCCGTGCGACGAAATGACTTTCAGGAATGGAGCCTGGAAGAAGATGCCAACCCTGGATCAGCTTCTCTCTCCACATAATTCCGCCATTGAACACCCAGGTAGCCTATCTCTGGTAGTCCTGACAGCGTCCATCCTCGGGCGGTGCGCCCAGCACTGTATCCATGAAAGTAACCGCTCCGACAGTCGATTGCCTCCCTGGGACTCGAAATCGGATTTCGCCACTATATACACTGCTCTTCTGCAACTAGAAACACAGTTTGATATGGGCCGAAGTATCAGTGAATCTCTTCAAGAAGACTGTATCCGGGATGGTGTTATTGATATGCAACTTGCCGGCCCGTTGATCTTCTACCACTCCCTTTTTCGAACCTGCCACTGCCTTTTATACCACCCCTTTCTGTTGTATCAACAATTTCAAACGAGAGATCTGAAAGCTCCCCCGAGTTTCCTCAACCGAGCCTTACAGACAAGCAGAGAGCATGCCCGCGCGACCTCGCAGTTATTGAGAGATGCACGGGACCTAGAATGCAACATATTCTATTCCTTTATTGGATACTGCGCAACTGTCTCTGGCGGTGTTCATGCCCTATTCTTAAACGACCCGGATGTGACCATAAGCCGAGAGGCAAGAAATTGTCTACAATTAGATATCTCATTTTTGGAAGAGTTTTCCAAGTACTGGAAGTGCGGAATAGATATGGTATGTGGCCTACCAACAAACTTTTAACTCCTTCTCACAGCCTGTAGAGTGAAATTGTACGGAATGTGGCCGAAAGGTCTTTATCACCGACTTCGTTATTCGCAGGGTCGCCGAATACAGAGAATATGGATGCAGATATGCTAGAGAGCATGTGGGCATCAGTGGACTATATCAACATGACCCACGGCTTAAAGTCGTCTAACACTTCTCCCATTAATTTCGGGCCCACGCCCCCAGCTTCAAATCACGTATTTGATACGGGTGTGCCTAACCCAACCAGCTTTGAGCCACATCGCTATATCTCCGGTCCACCGATCCAATTTAACGAACAATCTCCTAACCCAAGCCTGACGTTCGAGGGTCTGTCTCCATTTACATCGTACTTTGGCGGGGCGTCTATGGATTTTGGTGCCTGAAAGCAAACCGTTAATCAGTTCATAGGGCGTATAAAACTAAATACAAAGTTTCCGAGATCAGGTGACAGTAAACAAGACGGTTCCCTTATCCACCGCGTCTCCCTGCTGAAACATCGCCTTAAATGTACCTTTAGTATTGGCCAGAACATTAGATGAGTTATTGCAGCGACAGATTCGGGGTTTAGTGTTATCCCCTTAAAATACTCGCCAGAGTGATTGACACAACCCCGGGACTGGGCTACCTTGTAGTCGCAACTGCAGGCATGAGTTACCGTATAACTCGGAATATAAGACTCACCATTTATGTAACTTCCGGCTGACATCTCTCACTGAACATATTTTTGGAGCAGCAATTTGAGTATGAGTAAACTTTAAAGCGCGGTGCTTTCCTCACGCCCCATCACAGCCGTCACTGAGGTAATAAACTTCATCAAAAGCACTTACCATTCCCTCTGGATATTACAGAAGATGGATAATGATATCGCCACTTCTAAATAGTAAATATCTAAACTACAATTAACTATTCTATTATGCTTCCTCCATGGTCTTTCCCAGAGAGCTCAACTTAACGATGTGTACTGATAGTATCTAGAGTCTGGTCCAATATCACTTTTTAGAGTGTATTATTTCCTCTGCCACAAGATCCCAGACTATCGGCATGGAATGCATCTAACGCAATAGCAGCAACTATATTCCGTCGATATTTCGGCAGAACGGACACCTTTCGGGCTCCGATTGTTGTCGAAGAATACAGAATATAGATTGGATGATCAAACGGAGCCTGTACTGGCGTCTAGGCATTTCAAAATGTGCCTCTAGAGTACATCTAAAGGTATTTGGACGCCATTGCAGAGTAACTGCGACATCACACCCCAGAGCGTCGCCGAGAGAAATAATTGAGAGTCCAGGAGGTGGAAAGAAAGTCTCCATTGTGGATCCTAATGGTTACAGGGTCAGCTTCGCGCATGGTCAGGAGCTGAAGAATCCGCCTCATATTAACCCCTGCTGTGTTTTGAGTGTTATCTTGGTCATAAACCTGAAAGAAGAACGAGCATAGATATCAGTTCCAATTACTTGCTAGATGCCAATAGCTTTACAACAAGCTCTCGAAGCTTTTTCGCGATACCCCAGATTTGCATATTCTCTAGCATATCCGCAGTTTGTACCAGTATCTGCCTCAACCCTTGGGTCGAACTAAGGTTAGCAATGCCATGAATGGATGGAATTATCGTGGCAATAGGGTTGGACAGCTGGGTCGCTTTGTCAGTCATAGCATCTTCAGGCGCCAGCCATTGATGTAAAAGGTCATATTGGTTATCACGATTGGTTCCCTCAACCTCGAAGTTAACATCCAAACGCAGTTGTCGGGTTTGGGAGAAGCGTAGGTCCGTAGATGAAGTTGCTATATGCTGGGGTGTGTGGGATCGCTTCTCGAACCCTATCTGGGGAGCTAACTCTCCATGAAGCAGAGGTGCTACAAGCCAAAGGCTCAAGCCAGCATGAAAAGTATTGAAAGGCTCGCAAGTAGCACCGGATGGATATCGTCGACACAGGGAGAGAACTTGAGCGCAGTGGAACGCAACACGGCGTGCGTCGGATTGGCGGCGAAAGTGGCGGTAGCAAAACTGGACTGCTTTGTCGAAGTCGGTACCACGGTTCTTCAGTAGCTGATAGACGCTGTCAACCAAGCCTGGGGAGATATGAAGGTGTGCTATATGAATGGCCTGCAGTGTTTGGGATGCCATTGGGCTCGTAGAGGAGTCCAATGAGATTTTAAGCGAATCGGTACCAGAAAGTGGATTCAGTGCAACAAAGCGGTCCAACATATTGACACTCAGCCGGAATTCACCCTCAAAGAAGGCGGGCTGGCGTGGTTGGTAAATTGGAAAACTCGACTGCATTTCCTTCAACTGCCACATCATACGTGATATTGTACGGACTAAGATGCGCTGGTGTCGTAGATGGGCGCCTCTCTCCACTCGCTCAGCAACGCAAGCTTCAAACATGTCATTGACAGCTACTGGAAAGAATGAACCAGGAGGTGGAGATCCTGTGAGAGGGCATAAGGCCGACCAGGACTGTGCCGTCTCAGCCTCCCAGAAGGCGGAATTGCAAGGCATGTCGATTTGGATGGTAAAGAGACTGATAAAAGGTCTCTTGTTAAAAGTTGAGGTTACGGACGCATCTAATTCCTAGACCCTTGTCATCTGCTCAATGGTTCTGCATACTGTGCTTCAGGCAACTTACGAATATTTCCCATGCTAGACGATTCCGCGACTCCTGTGCAATCCATACAGCCCACCGCTGTTCTAAGGAGCCATTGGGAGTATCGTGCGTGGTTGAACGCTGAAATAGCCCTGCGTTCGCCGCATTGGCAATAATAGAGCCTCGGACTGTCTCGCTGATGTTAAAAATCTGCTCGTTGCTGCTGCCCCGGCTATAGTGACACAGTAGTAGCTGTGCCATCAGATACGTCTCTGACTGGACAACAGCTGGATCGGTCTCAGCCTGGAAAATGTCAACTCTCAAGTCGCCGGTCTGGTCGGGTAGCAGTGAACACAACCTTAAACCACAGCACGCGGCGGGTTATTTCTGCCATGGTATCAGCAAAGTCTCGGCCATCGTCAAGGCCAGTATAAGATGCCCCTATGGCAATGATTGCCAAGAGAATCACTGCAGGCTGCTGCGCGGTACTGAAAGTTGGTCGATGAACCAACGGGTGGATCTGCAACTCGCGATCAACATTGTCCAAGAGCGCTAAGACCCCGGTTAGGGATGGAATACTAACAGAATGGAAATGTACCAAAAACAGATCGATGCAGCATTCTAGCGCTTCGCATTGAGGAAAGTTCGTAAACTCAATGTCATGCCACGGGCCCCGCTGTGCGGGCATATGACAGGCTTCCAGCAATTCCTGCCGTGTTGATTCCTCAAGATGGCTGGATTCAAAATACATGGTAAGACCGGTAGGCAGGGAATCTAGTCGCGGGATCTCTCGAGCCTGGACAAGAGGTCTTGCTCCAGGCTCTTGCTGCAACAGGGGGATGATATTGGCGACGTTGGCAAGTACAATTTCCGGAGTTTTATGGAGCGGCCGATTCGCGGCCCCGGGAGGTAGCTGCTGAGAATTTAATCCAGTTCCAGGCTGCGGCTCTAAGTGTTCGGGGTCAAATATCCAACGTAGATCAAATTCGGCGAGTGAGTGAATAGGATTCCAAGGCGAGGATTCGCCGGGAATAGCATTGATTCCGGAGCCACCATTCGGATCAAAATGCGACCCTACATCCTCTACTTCGGGAAGAAACCAGAATGGAAGAGTCTGTAGTGCATCACCCATAGTGACACTATCAGCCTCGTTTGTTCCTATATTAGACCAACTTCCAACGGGCCGCATTTGTGCAGACAAAGAAGGTGAACCCAGTGGCGTCACTCTCGCCACAGCTTCGTAGTGGCAGTCGACACCATGGGTATGGCAATGCTGACATTTTGGACGATCCCTCGAACACTTAATCTTTGCCCTACAATTTGACAAATTAGCTTCGTCCTCCAACAGTGAGAAGAAAATCTCTACCGCGCGCATCCACTACAGGCCTTTTTGCGGGAGCTTATGCGGAATCTGCTGACATCATGGACATGACTGTGCCGTTTAAGGGCGTCGCTATACCAGGCCACCATCAGTCATCCATCTACAATTGCAGAAAGGGTCCGATAATACCGACATTCGAGCAAATTGACGGGAGCAAGTTGGACAGACGAAACGCATCTCCTCATGCTCTCTAGCCATCGGAATTGACAGGCGGGCCCACGCAGATGTGGTGGACTTTTTCCGCGATAGACATAAAGTGGTGGTCACTCGCAATCCCGGCGCCAGACACGGAGATGAAAGGGAAACGGCTTCCCGGCAGTATGGTGAGTTGGTTGAATATGGATCCTCCGTATCACTTCTTAAAAGTTACTCGCTCTACGTCAGATGACATGCGGGATTCGGAGTGGAAGGTGGGATTATCCACTTTTCCGGAGACCGTTGTGCCGCTTCCTTTCTCTTGGCATGAAGCCCTAGCCTGACATGGGCCCCTTGTTCTGTTACCTGATCGTGCTTTAGATGAATTAGAATAAAACCAGCGTCCAGTTTTGTAGCTCCGTCTTTTAACACTTTATAATGGCAACGTGAATCAATAAATCGACATCGTCCTCTTCAAACCAACCAAAAATAACTACCTCTAGATCTTTCCGAGATGGGTTCTACACGTCTTCAAACGCCGTCCATCCCTGTTGGTATGCTGAAAGGCACCCTTCCAGAAGTATATATCGCTGAAGAGATCGATCATTTTACTGTTGCACAAACCTACGTTGCCCGTCTAGGTTCCTTCACGTTTGATCTTCTGACAAACACTGCGATGTGGAGAGATCTCTGGGCTCTTACTGGGACGTCTAGGACCTTCTATGGATCTCAGTGCGTATACTCAGCGTGGTCAGAGTTGTTGCAAACGCACCATCCACATAGATTTTCAATCATCCGCGACTCATCACAGATTGTCAGGGTCGGTGCTGCACACTCTTGGATCCAGGCCAGATTCACTTTTGAGACAGCGGGCAGTCCAGGAGCGGAGTGTTCTGGTTTCATCGGTCTAGTCCCGGGGGTTGATGGGAAGTGGAACATATGGCTATTGAGCACCATCTTGGAACGGATACAAGGTTTTCCGAGTAGCGACATTCTCGAGCCCCAGTCCAGCACAAAAACTCGCCATGCTGCCACTGACACTTCAAATCACTCCTTGCTTTCCTGTGTGGTTATCGGTGCTGGAATGGCCGGGTTAAGTGTTGCAGGCCGTTTACAGGCCCTGGGCGTGTCCTATGTAGTACTCGAAAAGAATGATCACGTAGGGGACAACTGGACACATAGATATGAGTCTGCGAAACGTACGAACTACCCAAATATCCCGACTAATTTGACACTGATCCTCATATCTAGTCCACACCCCCAAAAGCTACGGTAAAATTCCCAAGACACGGCTTAAGCATACAACGCATCTTACACAAATAACTAGGCCATCTCCCTTTCTCACGAACTTTCCCACCAGAAGATCCTTACTTCCTGACAAAGAACGACCTTGCCAGAGGTTTCCAAAGATATGTCAATGACTACGGTATTGTACGTCTCCGGGAACAGAAATCTAGACTCTTATTATCATTAACACATGACACTCTAGAAAGTTTGTCTTTCAGTGACTGTTGAGTCCGCTTCATTAGACGAGGAGAAAAAAATTTGGACTGTTTATATCAGAAATAAAAATACCCTTGAGACGTCGGTTATTCGTACTCGTCATCTGGTCCTGGCCATTGGTCCGGGCGGCCAAACACCAAAAATGCCGGAACTTCCCAATCGCGTGAGCTGTGAGATATACGATGGGAGTCTTTTTCATGCTAAGCGTGTGTAGGAATTATTTAAAGGCGAGGTTCTTCATTCGGTAGATTATAAGTCCGCAACAAGGTGGAATGGAAAGGCTGGTGTGGTCGTAGGGTCAGCCAACACCGGTGAGCTGATCATTTATAATGCCAATCGAGGTTCGTCTTTATTTACTAACGGATATACCGTAGCTCATGATGTCGCCAGTGATATGGTCGATTCCGGCTTGAAGTCTGTCGTTATGGTTCAGCGAAGCCGAACAGGTGAGTGTCATTGTGCAACATCAAGACTCGTGCTAAAATGGGATCCAGGCGTCATTCCTGTCCAATACTATACGCAAGCGTCAGAGCGTAAGAAAATCGACACAAGTGTATATGTACTTCGGTTGATAGGTTTTTTATAGGACTTTATAATGACGAAATCCCCACAGAAATAGCGGATAGGTTTCAGTTCTCCCTACCAATTGCCATTTCAAGGCAAATAGCGACAAAGCGAATGTGGAGTCTCGTGGATGCAGAGCCTGAGCGATTTGACGCACTCGAGCGGGTCGGGTTCAAAGTAGACCGGTACAGCGATCTATTTGTCTTTCTTTGCGAACGCATGGGTGGCCATTACCTGGATGTGGGATGCTCAGCTAAAATTGCTGGCGGTCTGGTATGATAATTAAATACCGTCAGCGAAGTTGATCCTTGTCTAACCCAATTCATTACTACAGATTAAAATGAAGTCTGATGCAAGATTAACACAATTCACGCCTTCTGGGCTCGAATTCAGCGATGGCTCCCATGTGGATGCGGATGTCATTATCTTCGCCACCGGGTTTGAAAGCAACATGCGCCTTGCCGCTTCCAGTATTTTAGGACGACAGGTAACTAACGAACTCGAGGACTTCTGGGGTGTTGATGAGGAAGGAGAGCTTCTAGGGGCATGGAAGCCTTTGAAATGTAAGTAACCGCCAGCAATCTGTGCATCCACATTGCATGGAAAGAAATTGATGGTGTGCTCTCCTAGATCCCGGCTTATGGTATACTGGTGGTGCCATCGGCTATGCGCGATACTTTTCACGATTCTTGGCGCTACAGATCTTAGCAGACATTTCCGGAGCTCCATTCCAGCGATATACGAAGACGCCAATTTGAAATCACATAGATACTGCGGCTCTCAAACGCACTGGTTATTTGTATATATGATCTGCTAGAACGAACTACATGTCATGTCAGGCATCGGCGAATGGATTGTGGCTGGGGAGTTATCCGCACCTTGGGGAACAGTCTTGCGAATCCATAAATAATAGTCTTGATTTCTTTAGGATCTGCAATCCGGCGGCCATAAATGGCTTCAGCACCGTCTTCTACGATATGAGCAAGTTGGGAGAGGCCGACAATTTCTAGCTTCTTGTCTGGGAGTGGTGAGGAAGGGCCTGCCATCTTTATGGCCGATTTTCGTCCCATAGCTAAAGCCTGCCAGCTGTTTCGCGGCGTTTGAAGTTAATAAAACGATTCTTCGGTGTGAGCGTGATAGCGCAGGTCTAATAATACCTTTCATGAAAATAGAGGCTCCACAAAGTGTTGCGGCGGTTTTGTAGATCTCCTTCCCGAGTGAGTGCACGGGCGCTTTGTTTGTGCAATCCCATGGCAAATGCTTTTCTACATGCCACCCCAAGATGAAGATAGGTCGAGTTTAGTCTTCTCATCTGTGCCTGGTAGCCTGCAAGAAGAATTGACTACTGGATCACAGTTAGAGTGACTGCATCGTCCAAAATTGCCGCCTCCTCCTTCGCCTTGTTGAACAGCATTTCAGCGAGCTGTGTGTGGGCTGTGGATATTTCGCCATTAGCAAGGATGGCCAGTATGGTTCCTCTTTTCTGAGGAACCACAGGGACATCAGCATCGTTGGTGTATAGGTCACACATCAGGTTTTCAAGCTCTGATTCCGTAAAAAAAAAAAGATGCAACTGATAAGAAACAAGCTTAAATTAGTTCAGAAAGACCTTTGCCTGTTCGAGGGACACAGCATGGAGCGGATGGATTTGATGGCTGGGAACGGCATCAATTGTTGAGGCTGTACTGAAGAAAATAGTCCTGTGCATGAACGTATCAAGGCTTGGGCCGCCCTCCTTTGCACTTCATGCTCCAATGGCTGCCCATGTGAGGCGAGGATGCTCCTATGCACCTGCTGTAGGAAGGCAAAGTTCGATGAAGGGTCATAGAATAGCTGTGAGTTGCCATGACGCTGTGGTACACCTTTTGGCGCGCAATGTCAGTCTCCGGCTCGGCCTGTGTGGGATCTCCTGCAGGTGTATAGGTGGCGACCACACCACTCGCTGGTTGGAGCTCGATCCTAGATAATGCATCTGGAGTCTGCCGCATGGTGGGCTTTTTGACTCGGGCCCGAGCCGATACACGCAGTCGGATGGCTTCCGCTAGCAATGATGGCATGGTACCTCCCCCACTGCCAAGCCGCTATCACCGTCTACTCCATAGTGGTATATGATCAGCACGTCCAACGCAATCATAGCCGACCACTAGCACGGCGGTTGTATTATCGCTCAAGCAAAAGAATATAGTAGATATTACGTAGTCAAACCTCATTTAGTTCGAGTGTCGCTAATAAACCTGGCGGGAACACAAACAGCGAGCGAGCACGGGAATTGGAGAATGTGAGGACCCTATACACCGGATGACCCTATACACCGGATGTCTAGGCAACAATCTGCCGTACTGCTGGTAGGTGACCTGGATTACCCCGCGATTACCTGTAGGGCGCAGTGCGACGGCCCCGGCCCACCTGGCAGAAAAACTGGGACTATCACGTGAAATGACAAGTGACAAGCTTGTGAACTTTGTAAGAAGAGTGCAAGTAGTTTTATTGTCAAACTACGTTCCAGTATTTCAGGCTAGAATACCTGTTGTAGCTTAGTTCCTCGCCTCAATATCAATCGACAAGACGATAAAGTTATGGGATGTTGCCACAGGAGCCGAGAAAAGAACGGTGGAAGGAGGAGAGTTTAGGCTAGAATCGCCACTTTCCCACAGCCTGACTACCGGAGCCAGTACTCACGTTACGTTCGTCAACAAAAGTGATGTTGATGTAATGTTCTTCTGGCTTGATATAAACGGTATGCCGATATTGGCCTACTCGGGCTTTTATTGAGAATTACTTAAAACGAGGAGGAGAGTTCCATTCTTGAGTCTTAACCTTATCGTTGGGGTGCCAAATTTGATCACTTGCTTCTCTGATGGAGAGAGAAGCACAAAGACAAAGACCCAGAGTTGCTTTCCGTTGGGAGCTTGGGGAAGCCTTCAAAAGTAGCGAAAGGTTCAACAGGGGCCGACGTGTGGCACTACTGAAAGACATCTCAGCGGTCATTTGCGGGGTGTTTTTCCGAGTCTGTGGGTTGACATGGATGATTTAGAGACCTCCAAGTCTGGAGTGGCGGTGAGACTAAACGAGATGGATGTCGTCTCGTCGGCTTTGAGAAATTGGATGAAGTGGAAAGTGTCTTGGACTCGGTCACATTCACTTTAATTTACAGACCTCATCCAAGAAAATTATCATAACTGCAAATGAATGCCTTTCACTTTACATTAACATGCCAACCCTCAGACAACCATAATGTCCTCCCAGATATTACTGACTCTTCAACAGTAACTATTATCCTTCTAAACCTTGTTCACTTGCTTGTATTCTTCTGCCGTGGGTGTCAGCTTTTGAACCAGAAAGGTATTTTGGCCGAATTACCTTCATTCATACGCACAATATGGCGGGGAATCGGCAAGCTGTGTCCTCTTTTCTGCTTGCTACTGAGTGGAATTGGCAATTTGTGGCCAACGGCTGGTCCGAAGTTTGGCACTCCTTCTGCCGAAATGCCCCAAGTCTGAGTGATCGTGGTACTGTCTGACACAGGTAATTTGCCATAGACAGTGTTGGCCGTCTCGCCAGTACCATCTTGGAACGCGGTGTAACTCGGCTCGTTGGTCAGCACAGTCAGAGGTTGAGTGGCTGTGTAGACGATGGTACCAGAGCCCGAGGAAAAGACGCCGTCGTTTCCATTGTAGTCGCCCACGATGTTGAGCGTTAATGCGGAAATCGGAGATTCATATTTGGAAGTGATCTTCTTACTAGTGCCGTAGACATCAAGGTCGGTCAAAGTTACGGATGTAGAAACAGCCTCGCCATCTGGAGGAGTATACGTATAAGTAACACCAGTGATGACATTGGTAGAGCTGAAGATAGGAGCAATATTAATAGTAGCACCGGCGGGTATCTCGTTAGCTGTGTCCAGGGTAGTAATCTCGGTCTCGTCATTGATTATTTGGGCATCCGTGCCGGCGGGAACGGTTCCCTTCCAGTTGTCAATGATACCATAAAGAGTATCGTCACCGGGTTCAGTGAAGACTACGTATTGCTGCCAGTTGGGCGTGGTACTTGGGGCGCCGGAAAGCTCCTCTACCAACATATGGGAGTTAGCATTTTCCTATTCAAGAAAGTTTCAGGAGTGTGTAGAGTGAAATTGAGTAATGGAGTATATAAGTAAAAACGGAGGGATATAAAGAAGTGCAAGAACAAAAGCTCAGAGTTTCTTACGGGCATAGCCGTTGAGTTGAAAGCCAAAGCCGTTAGAGGTAGAGATAAGTGGCTCAGCGAAAGTAATCTCAACGTTAAGGCCAGTGATAGCATTGCCACCATCCGCAAGGAAGTAGTTGAAATTGCTGCCTAGGCCTTCTGAAGGAGGTGCCACAGACATTGCGAGATAGTAATCGAGCTGGGAACCCTATTTATTTGAAGTAAAAAACGACTTTGTGTTCTATTTGAGATGTGTCAGTAATATTTCTATCTATTGCCAATAGCCCTATCGGGCTAAGCATGAATTTGAGTTATGTGTGAAGTATCTATGAGGCGCACACATAGATCTGGATTTTCTTCTAAAATTTCTCTATATGATAGGACAGAATCGTTGAAAACTCTAAGGTTTAAACTTATGCCAACTAAATTGAAAAACTAACCCTTTGCTTAAACTTGTCCGAGTGAGATAATTGCGACAGGGTAATGGATCAGAAAGCTCTGAGCAAAGGTCCACGATGCACCTTTTATGTGCTTCGCAGTATTCGCCTTCCTAGTATGAGCACATAATAAGAACATTATCCTCATAACCATCTTGCAAGCCTAGACCGTATACCACCAAGTCTAAGTGCGGCGAGTTGCCTATTTAGGAAGTCTTATCAGTGGCATCGTAATCCAAACAAATCTCACGTACTACCTTCTTAATTGAGGCTTGAGATACCCCTCACGTCCCCCCTTCCCCGTGTATTTTTTTCAAGGGCTATAAAATATTGGTCTACCTTCCGCAAAATACTCCATCTCTGTCAGGGACTCGTAGTGCCGAACCACTTAGGATCTCTCAAAGATTAAGTAGGACTGGGGGGTATCTTAACACCTCAATTAGGATGAGATTTTGTAGGCTGACACTCTCGGCTGATTTTGGAGAAACCCTGGTAAATGGGCCCAATGGTGGGGGTTCGCGGCTCTCAATCGGGGAAGTGAATCGCTAATATTAGTTCTTGTTAATCTCTATTAAGAATGTCGTGATCTAGTAAGACTTTCTTGTTCTTCGATTTCGGGCCTATTACAAGTACTAAAATCGGCCACTTTTGCCCTTGATTAAGAGCGCTCTATTCTCAAGACTTAAAGTTAACGGCGGGTGTTTCAGATTAAAGCTCTTGATTAAAAGCGGCCGATACGAAAAGGCATGTTATATCTTGCATCTTTTGTCATAAAATACTCTACAGTTCTTAACCAAGAAATATAATGATTTCTATTATATATATAAAGAATAGCTTCATTATTAGACTAATAAAAGGGGGAACTTAGAGTCTAACAAATGTTAGGATAGCGACTCTTTACTAGGATGGGACTTATAAACCAAGGGGACTTATAACGAAGGCGGGACTTATAAGCTAGTTTATATAGTAGGGTACAAAGGTACTATAGCAGTGTTCGTATATATTACCCTTTATTCTTGAACAGAGGCAATATAGGTGCACAGGTTGTAGTCGGATATCAAGGTGAAACTCAGTTATATTGACTATAGGCTTTCGGCATAACAGATATGCAGAAAGCAGTAGATAACTTAAGTGATGCAGAAACAACTAAGGGGTTTAGACTACAGAGCGCAACGCTTATTATAAGCCTGCTTATGTGGCAACATGCGTAAGCCATTACGACTATACAGTCGTATGCTATTGCGTATATTGCCACTGCTTCTGAGACATCGTGACATATGTGCTTGAAGCCCTAGTCAATATTTATTACAGAAATTTCATATGAAGCGTCCTCGGGGATAAAACCGTCCTAGTGACCAATACTCGAAAACAGGGTACGAATGATAATACATTAAAAATTATGGTAGGAATGATAATACGTTCTAAAGTAGGGTAGGAATGATATTGGCTGATAAATTATTCTACTGGAGGGGTAATTAGCCGTACTTTCTTAGAGAATACAAATTGTCTACACATATCTTTTGCCTAGAAAACTGATCATCCTTGAGACCGGCTCCAGACAACTCTTCCTCGGTCCATTGCCAAGGTTTCCCGGCCAGAGTCATGTCCCTTGATAGTTGCTAACCCTTAGACTCTGCCCTACAGGATCATAATATTCCCCACTCTCAACTTTAGTGCTAGTAGCAGGCCCACAGTTGATTCAATGTAGCTTGCTTAATCGGTACCGCATTGATCAGATTGAAGATCGGCACCACAATCTTAGCAAGGAGGAAAGTGTCTCCCATAGTACTATTTAGGCCCGTTCGAGCTGTTCCGGGATGGATTGCAACGGCCTTAATTTCAGGATATCTATGTGCTAACTCCTTGGAATACAGGATATTGGCTAGCTTTGATCGACTATAGCGCGCAAGCGCCGTACGTGGAATAACCGGCGAGCGCAGATGCTCGAATTGAATTCCACCTTTCGGCGCTCTCAAGTGAGCAAGCAGCAGACGACACGGTAATAACTCGGACATCTGAATCCGGTTGGCAGGCGCTTTTCAGCATTGTAGGTAAGAGTAATCTCGTGAGCAATGCGTGGCCAAGGTGATTTGTGGCGAACTGGATTTCGTAGCCATCAACGCTCAGTTGTGGCGGTACAGCCATGATTCCAGTATTATTCATAAGAATATCAAGACGTGAGCTAGAGGCCAGAAACTCTCTCGCCGCTGCTTGGACGGAACTGAGCGATTCTAGATCTATCTGGATGAGTACAAGTCGAGCCTTAGGCACAGCAGCGACAATAGCCGCAATAGCTGCATTTACTTTTTCTTTGCTTCGCGATCCGATGCATATGCTTGCGGGGTTATGGTGCGCACGCTGAAGGGCTGCTTCTCTGCCAAGTCCATTCTTGCCTATATTTGATAATTAGCATATTGTAATATAACTGTGGAGATACCGCCTGATAAATCTGGATGATATACCTCCTGTAATGAAAATTACTTTTCCTGGAAGGTCTGCAATATCCTTTGCTGGTGTGAAAAGGACCATGTTTGAGTATGGAAATTATTGCCAACTCTCGACCGAATATGAGCATTGATATATACACCTTTCCATCCCACAATCCAGTGCTTAATCAAAGACTTATTAATAAGTCTTTGAAAATGCCTAGATTTATCCACTAGATATTCACGCCTATGCGAAGTGCTGACCTGTGCATGATGTGCAATATTGAAAGAAGTCATGGATTCTTTATGACTTGATCTTAGATAGTGTTTAGAAATTAGTGAGGGACTTAAATACCTGTCAACTGTAAAGCGAGCCGCTGACAGTTGCAGTCACTTCCATGCGTTACTGCAGGGCACTAACACTCGCAGTCGTTTAGTGCAGCTGCTGGCCGGTCTGGAAAGTGGCCAAGCTACGACAGCTACCTAGATGTATTACGGAGCCGCATGTCAATATGTTGCTGGTCTATGATAGAGAGTGCCTCGTGATCTTGAACGTGCGGGGAGGCGGTACTCTTTTGACTAGGATAGCGTCAGCGGAGTGTAAGAGATTCAACGGAACCCGTGGTACCCCATCCCCTTGACCTGCGAATATCTCTAAACCCCATCTATAGCGTGTGAAGAATTTTAGCATTACGCCTATCAAAAGCCTGAAGCCTAGCTAGTATTGCTAGTGTTGCTACTAGGATCTAGCAGGCTAAGGCCTTCCTCCAGGAGCATAAAGACAAGCCGATTGCGACTGCAGCAAGGATATTTAAGGTCTGTAGAACGTCTTTAAGCTCTTTAATTTATAGGGATACTAGGTGACTGAATAATACCTAGCCATGCCTTAAAGAAATCGTTATAGTCCTACGCACTAGTAAATTTGGCTTTGCAGTGATTACCATGCCTTTGGCTTGGTAATGTCCTAGACTCTGGAAATATCATGGAAATATCATGGAAATCGCATTTCTTAGCGCTTGATCACAAGCAGTACTAAAAGCAAACCAATTACAGCAAGGCAATGCAGCGACACATTGCAGTGCGTCGCGATAACACCTATTGAAATATCAAACAGCTGCACCGCCTAGCGACTGGTCTCCCTATTGATCAAAGTGTATGGTTGATTGATTGGTCGTTTTATCGCCCGAATTAAGATGTGGGCCTGAAAGAGTGGAGCACATTGATGTCGACACCTTGAAGAGGACGCAAGATGCTTTTGCTCGATACCTTGACGCTCACATACAGGTGGCGTCAAGCTCCTTAACTAACTTACAAACGAAACTCCGGAATTACGGTTATCGAATTGGTAAGTACGGCATAGAAACTCATCAGCCAGCTGTTCTCACTATGAGATTTTGGTAGGAGCTTCATCCCAGAACCACACGCTTATCCCCCAATGCGCTATTTATGGCCCTGGACAAAGATCTCGTCCTTAACCGCCCCCTCGACTCCCAAAGCCACTCCCGCCATTCGCGCCGGCTCTGTCTTCGACAGATTCCTCCACGCATGCATGGGCCCGCGTTGCACCACCGCATCACCCGCCTTCAACACGCGCTTCTCGCCCGAATCCAAGGCCAGCTCGAGCTCTCCATTGATGACGAAGAGGTAGTCGAGCGTGTTCGTGCGGTGCATAAGGCCCCACTCGCCAGTGGGGTTGGGGCCGAACTACGGGCTGTCAGTTTGGAAGCCCCTCCTAATAGTAGGAGGGGGTTAGGGTCAGAGATATGCGGGATTCGTACATTGAGCACAATCGCCACGCTGCCGCCCGCGGTGGGGAACATGATGTATGGCGAGTGTACGGCGACATCAAGGTGGTTCTTGAGATCTGCGTTCTCGGCGAAGGATGGGCCCGTGGTGGAGGCTAGGCTAGAGTAGATATAGTCGACGCGGAAAGCGGGGTTGGGAAAGACACTTGGGGGTGGGTTTGGGGAGTCGTGGAAGCTGGATGTGCCGTCTGGGTTGATGGCGGTAACATAGTGGAAGATTGTAGGGAATGAGGTTGCCATCTTCCACGAGGAATTGATTCAAGCTGTTTTTGAGGTCATCAATGATCTAGCTAGAAGGTTTTATATATTACATCTCAAATGTGGTTCCCCAAGGTGCTCCTTTTTATAGGACTAGGCACTTGCATCTCATTGCAAATCCCAGTAAGATCTTGTTCCCTTTGATACAAGTGTTTGTAATGTCTTTGAAATTTTGCTTGCCAAAAGAGAGAAGGTTCTTCGAAGATTAGAAAGCGCAGGCATTCGGACCTTAATTGTCCCGTCTTCGGTCTGTAGTGGTGCCGTCCCGCTCACTATTTTTGCTGTCTCTTTCTACAGTACAATCCGGACCCGTCACAACTCCATAGATCTATCGGTCTTTACCCGTTAAGTCCGGTGGAGCCGAGATGAATTGTAAAGAGCCATTCCTGAAGATACATATCTGTAGATGTGTGATATTCATTTCTTGCTTCCCTATTAAAAAGCGTTAAGATCACGAGAGGCTCTATCTCTATTCCTTTACCGTTCTTAAATAATTATCGCCGGCTTGAAGCAAAGATTCCATCTCCCTCACTAAGTTGCCAAGATGTCTTTCCTCGCAGCGTTCATCTACACACAATTCATCTACGAACCACCTGTCCCTACTGAATCCTACAAGGGCAAAACTGTCATAGTTACCGGTAGTAATGTCGGCCTGGGAAAGGAGACATGTCGCTGGATAGTCCGCCTGGGTGCCTCACAGGTTATCCTCGCCTGTCGGAATGTTGAGAAAGGAAAACTCGCAGCAGCAGATATTCAAGCAACAACATCGTGCTCATCGGACACCCTCCAGGTATGGCATCTGGACATGAGCTCATATGCCTCGGTCCTGGCCTTTTCTGATAAAGTCAAAGCGGAGCTACCGCGCCTTGATGCTGTCCTTGGTAATGCTGGCTTACGTACAACGGTGTTTCGACAGACTGAAGAGAACGAGGAGACAATTACTACGAACGTTGTCTCCCTCTCCCTTCTCGGCTTCCTCCTTCACCCTATACTCCACAAGACAGCCCTAAAATACGACACACAAAGCCACTTCACCGTGACCGCTTCGGAGCTGTATGAACTTGCCAATTTCAAAGAACGCAAGGGACCGACGGGTCAAATCTTCAAAACCCTTGCCGATAAAAATAAGTCTCGCATGACCGACCATTATAACGTCTCGAAGCTCTTAATAATCTTTGTTATTAAGCAAATGGCCGCCATGTCACCCATAAGTTCCAGCAACGTTATCATAAACTGTGTGGCTCCAGGGCAAGTCCCCTCTACTCGTACTATACTACCAAATACCTAACCCATGAATCAATGGCTAAGATTTCTTCGCTTCTTATAGTTTCTGCCACAGCGAGCTTATGCGCGAGCAAGATGGACCTATTCTCCATGTCGTCAAAAAGATCCTGTGTCGTCCAACCGAGGTTGGTGCCCGTACTTTGGTGTACGGGGCAAGTGCTGGACCAGAGTCCCATGGACAATACGTGCCGGACTGTAAGATCACGCCAACACGGGGGCTCACTGTGGGCAAAGAAGGGGCCTTGTTACAGAATCGGGTTTGGGGAGAGCTAAGGCAGAAGCTGGAAGGTATTCGGCCAGGTGTCACATCTTTATCTTGATTTAATTGTAGCATGTTGTAGCTCTAAGATGAGAGATGAAATTTAAATGTAATCGGCTGCTTGAGAACGACTCCTAGTTGGATTGATTCGATGGTGCTTGTAGACCCCATGTTTTCCATCGTGCAGTGAAAAGTGACGAGAAATGCAGAGAATTATTAGGTAGGAATGGAGCGCAGATACATTTTAGATACTGATTTGCCTTCGTACATTAGGCAGCAATTCCACAACATAAACTTTCTAAGCCTCCCTCCCACTCTCCAGGGGTGAGCCGTTCTAGGACCGAAGGTTCACGCTCCAACATCCCATGAGGTGCTGAGGGCCCATTCTGCCATGGCTATTGAATTCGATAAGACTTAGATGTGGAGAGGGGTCGGCCCGATCCCTCGTCACGCGCGGATGGGTTCGACGGAGGCGTACGTATTTATACCATAGTGCATCGTCCTCGCTGGATGTTCACCTGTAGTTCATCCAGTCTCTTAGCTTGATTTGCAATAATTATTTGCCTAAGTAGTAAGTATTATACACTCAAGGGTGAGAACTTCCGCTTCACCTATCTTCGTGCTGTCGCATAGGAGCCATGTATTAGACGACAGCTAGACCGTCCAAGACAGCCTCCTAAGCCTAAATATTCGTGGTGCTTCTGAGTAATTTCACTGGGCTTTTGAAACTCATCAGATTTATGCACCACCGTCCACCTAGGTAATTGAGGACAATCGCATTGTCTCGCAAAGCTCTGGTAGGGTCCACCGAGGGCTAAACGAGTAGATATCCGTAGATATCCAAAGTACAGATTTGCACCGCCGTGTAGTGCAGCCAAATCTTTATTGTAAAATAGCCTCGGCACAGAGTACAATAAGACACCCACGCAGACGACCGGAGACACCTAACTATTGCGTCTAACTAGGCTCGGAACTATTATGCTCCGCTAACGGGGGACGGGAGTGTTGACAAGGAGATGATAATCTAACTAGATTTGGATCCATCGTGCTCCGATAACATTATAATGTAGGGCATGCATTTCAGCCAAAAATGACGCATGAGATGGTACTAAATTGAAGGCATTACACTTCTGTATCTACTAAATACTCTAGAAGAGGCATAGCGCGGCAATCTCAGTCAGCTCGCAACATAATCGTTCGGTTACGTAACCAGCTCACCCACTTTACGCAGTAAGTTAAGTTAAGTTAAGGTGGGAGCTGATTACGTAGCCGAACGATTAGTGAGTGTGTGACCGCATCTTACTACCGAAAGCACATTAGCTCAAGCCATCTTTCATTTAGGGGTCATCCAGGGCTGGTAGGTTTTATCCCTTCGTCTGGTAGCCGCTGGCCACGTTAGCAGGGGAACGCTAATACACTATTTCCAACAATGCTAAGTATCACTAAAGTCCCTGTACAATAGTGCTTACAGCCTTTAAAGTCCCTATCATTTAGCGAGCTACCAAAGCCTTTAGCGTCCCCCTGCTAGCGTGGCCAGTGGCTGCCAGACGAAGGGATAAAGTAGCCGATTGTATCGAAAGTAGAGAGGTACTTTAAAAGAACAATTGTTCTTTTCGAACTGCCGTTACATGTGACTAGATTACCACGAAGCTGATAGCGTGGAGATAATTCAGGTTGATACGGAGCTCGGATAACAGATGTTGGAAAATGCGCCCCGTGGCGCCTGTGATCGCAAGATCCTTCTAGCCTTGGACTAGCATGACGTCAAGTGAATCTGGGATGATGCGCGTTTGGCCTTGCGGGCCACAATACGTTGTGCTACATTAATCGCACAAGCAACTATCCCTCGAATTTGCAATGGCGCTCTCGGGGTTATCGGGACTATCGGGGCTGCATGTCTCTCACTAAGCTTCGCCTTATACGCAGACTGGTTGAATTTTCCGTTTGAATCTTCTCTCTATATATAGTCTTTAGTTATCCTATCTCATTCCAATTTTAACTTTTGACACATATTCTGAGGAATAAATAACCTCACATCATCTTTTCTCCCTGACTTCCTGTTCCAAGGCAATAGCAGCGCTCATACCCTCCGCATTAAGCCCGATTCTCAACATGGTCAACGTACTTATCGTCGGTGCAACTGGTTATATTGGCCACGCCCTGGCCCAGTCCTTGGTCCGCAGTGGCAATCACCGTGTATACGGACTCGCGCGTACAATTGGAAAAGGCCAAGGGCTCGCTCGAGTGGAAGTGATTCCTATCATTGGAAGCATCTCAGAAAGTACCGAGCTACTGAAAGCTATTGACACCTTCCATATCAACATAGTTGTCGACGTTTCTGGAGCTAACCAGGACTCCCGAATCCTCCTCGAATCCCTCAAGAGCCTCGGCCATAACCGGGCCTCAACTGCCGTGTCTAGAGGTATGCAGCACGCTCCGAAGCTGGGATTCATCTACACGTCTGGCACATGGGTCCACGGATCTTCTAATAACCCAGTAAACGATCTCACTCCCGTTGATGTTTCTGAAGCCCCTACTCCCCCGGCGCAGCTCGTATCTTGGAGAGCAGAGCTTGAGAAGGATATCCTCGACTCGTCGGATGTGTTGGATGTAATGATTATCCGACCAGCTCTAGTATACGGCCGGTCCAACGACATCTGGTCTTCTCTTCTCCAGCCCATCTATTCTGCTGTCCAGTCCGGCGCATCTTCAGCAGCCGTGGCAGTCGAGCCGGACTCCCGCCCAGGATTAGTGCATGTCGATGATGTTGGCTCGGGGTTACATTGCGCAGTCGAGAAACTCCCGCTCATTTCAGGAACGGCAGTGTATCCAGTCTTTGACCTCGTGACAAGCGAGGAGGCTATGCGGGATATTCTCGGCGCTGCGGCAAGAGAATTTGGATTCAACGGAACAGTGCAGTTGGCTGGTACGGAGGGTAATTTGTTTGCCAACGCCCTGTGTACGACTTTTAACGGTTCCTCTGGGAGAGCAAAGACAATTTTAGGCTGGGAGCCCAAGAGGCATGGGTTCGTTAAAGATATGGACATTCATGCAAGAGCTTGGATAGCTAGTAAGCAGGAAACAAAGCAGAGCTAGTTACATCTGTAAATTGAAGAGATCGGCCGCTTTGGAGAATTGAATGAACACGGCCTAACGGATCACTATTGCATTCTAAGATAATAATAGATGTTCAATCCAAAGTCATGTTCTAATACCGATCTTATGGTGTGTTGGATTAAGTATTTGTATACTTTGTACTCCCTGCAGTATTACGTACCTTTATATAAGAATACATGAGAATACATCGCTTATAAGAATGCAATCTTCGGAATTGAGCACATTCCTATAGCGAGGTTTGACTGTATCCGGGGCAATCATCTGCCGGTGCAAACCGTACACGCAGTGTATACTGCTTACGTACGGCGTACAAACCGTACGGTACGGTTTCTACGATTTCGTCTTTTTATGGTCAGCCGTACGGTACGATACCGTACGGTATGCTAATTACCGTAGTGCGCTACGGTTTATACTACTGGCTACACTGATTTTGAACTCCTAATTGAATGAAATGAACTTACTTCCCGCTATCCCCATCCAAGCCCAGCCAGATCCTTTTTCAATTCTTTCGCAGCTTCGAATTTCTTGATTCAAAGCAGGAACGGCTGAGCCAAACCTCAGACAATTTATGACCTTATAGATTGGCTAGCAAGATGAAATGATATTCTTCGTTGATACCTCAGGAAGCAACTTACGACACTACCCCCATGAGGATTAGACGATGGTCTAATTCGGAACCAGGATGCGACGCTAACCGTATGGATCATCAAGCATCCTCACCTACACGAAATCCGTTTCTGTTCGGGAAAAGTGAGCAGGGTTGCTTTATCGGCAATATTGGGTGAGTTAAGGTGGGAAAGGGTAAGGCGAAGGTGAGTAAGGTGAGGTAGAGGTGGAAAGGGGTAAGGTGAGGGGGAAAGCAGGTGAGCAATGGTAGCAATGTTTGATGTGAATGGTATTGCTACTTGCTTAATAGCACTGAATTTCTATCCTCTGTGGACTGGGCTGGCTATCTTATTATAGAGTCCTTGCTCCTTTTAATTAAACGCTCGTCCTCCTGTTTAATCCTTTCTTCAACGTAACTGGGGCTTTTTTGGTTCCTTTCTTGGTTGTAAACGGATACATTATTTCAAGGGACAAGATGCCTCACAGGCCCGATTCATGCTATCGATAGGAAAAGGAGCCTTCTTTGTGTACCGGTAATAGTTCCTACACCCCTTCTGTGGACACCACAAGACCCCCAAAGATTTCTCGTCGTCCAATAGATTGTACGAGTCAGGATCAAGCATCTGACACCAGGCCCACGATACAATATCAATACGATGCCATTCAGGTATTAGAGTAGTGCTCCGACAGTAATGTATTCTTAGGCATCGGCTATCCGTAGAACATGGTTCAATAGCAATCATTATCCAAGAAGATCCGTAGGATACGATTCCTGTTGTTTGTACCCCAACAATATGGCTTTCAACCCGCGCTTGCACCTGTTGTACCTGTGGGCTCTTCTGCTCAATATTTTGGAAAGATCGGAGAGGTCCTAATCCGTTTCGTTTAGGGTCTCGACGACAGGCTCGAAAGTAATGTTGAGGAGGAGTGAGCTGCCAACTATGTGGGAGTTGCTCTACCCCAGTATAGTGTAGGCAGGAGCAACGGTTTGGATCAAAACAGTTCATTTCCAGTAGACGGCCTGGAGGGAACTCAGGAGCTAAATATTCTGCTACGCCTAGCCGAAATTTTTGGAGTTCTTGGCGTATTAGATTAGGAGTTGCTACCTCGTTATAGCCAAGTTCGTCAAATCCAGTATTAGAGAGATTAAGATGGCCAGTCCATATTGAGTCAACGCAAATCGCCGTACTTCGACAACCTCTGACTTCGACTCTTGGAAACGCGTCATAGTTGAATTCAGTTATAGCGTTGCAGTTACTATGTTTTGGTGCATGGCGTATATGGTTGCACGACTTTAAACGAACTGTAGCCTCGCGAGTATTAAGTTGTGCTAGCTCTAACCCAGTCTTAATCACGTCGTTCCAGGATACTTTATAATGGCCACAGACTGTTAGATATCCCTCTCTTCCAATACAGATCCGATTTTTAGGTGGATTTAACCGTTGGGCTTTAGAAAATAAGCATATCGGGTGATCTATATTGCATCCAGAGCAATGGAGATAGTCCTTCGTTAATGTAGTAAGCTTTTCTTTCCAACTCTTCTCATTCCGTCTTCTTTGACAATCTCCGCAATATTCCATAATATCTTTATCAAGCAAATGTGGGAGCTGTGAGGGAAGCGTTTCAATTTTTGTTCTAGGCCAATGCCAATGTAAATCCGAAGGTATCTCAGGTTCGGGGTCATGGGTGTTTCTAAATGCCGAGGAGCAATAGAGGCGGAGAAATAGTCGAGAGACCCTCCGTAGACATTCGATACTTAATGCGTCAAGTCGCTCCATAATATCAAGCAGTAATTCTTCCGGAAGCCGGCAAAGGGGACTGCAGGTTAGATTGTGGTACCCGGCTGCAATTAGTGGATCCATCTCTGCTAGGTTAGCCTTGGTGATGGGATCTGTAGAACACTTGCATGGGCTTATGTCGATTCTATGCCCCGTCCAGTTGGCTAAAGCAATAAAAGGTTGGAGTACATTTTCGCTACTATTGCCGCTGCTATTGCAACGTGATAGAACTGAGCTGATCAAGCTGATCCATGCTCCCATAGTTGGATTTCAGTGTAGATAAAATGTATAAAAGGAAACTTTGTAAAGTAGAATCGTCTGAAGACAGTAGACACATGGTATTTTAATTGGACTGGATGCCAATGAATTATATACGTAGTTTTTCTTAGACTAAGTCCCAACCAGCGTCCCGTCATTGACATTAACCCTAGTGTCCTGTCGTCGACGTCAGTACATGCCCAAGCTGTAGCCCTTCTAAGCTATCGCAGCTCCGTAATCGCTCGTATAACTGTCATCTGTATGTAAATCTCCTTCTTTATATTGGATAGCGCTTAATAGCGGGTGTACTTACTCTAAAATTCCGAAAATTTCACTTTTTGTAATACAAGCCTATAGGCATGGAGGCTTCTCGAGCACCTCTTGGTAGCCTCTTGGTTATGGCGACCTGGCCTCTACATCCCCCCCCCCCCCCAGTAGAGGTAGATCTTATAGTGAAAAGGTGAAACAAAAGCCCTACCGATCAGGATCGTAGATCATCCAAAGCCATTCATGAGGGAGGCCCAGGCCGTCCAAATCCAAAGAGACACAACTCGTCACCCTTTTAATAGGGCCATTAAAATATTTTCTTCATAGTCTTAGATGAGACGGACATCTTCAATATACTTCGTGTATACCCGCAATCTTTAGGTTGACAGTACGATGGTTGACGTCACACAAGGATCTTTAGCGTCGCCGCTGAGTGAAGGCAGCCCATTGCGACGCCAATATCATCACCCTCACCATTCCTAACCCAGCATACGGAGTTTCCGGGGGCAGCCGCTTCTCTTTTAAGAATGCACCCTTATCGCACTCTGGCGTGACGTAAGTTGTGGCGTAACGACTCTAATTCTCGAGGACTACCCCGTGTCACGGTGGCTCATGTGCTCGCAGCTGAGCCCATAATAGCGGTTCAGCCCCTTACACCCTCAAGGTCTGCATTGAAGTCCGTTTCGTACGTGCCAAAGGCTAGATGCACTATGGCGTTCAATGGGGAGAATGGGGGAGGGACTCGCAAACAGGACAGCTAGGAGCCCATGGTATTGCTAATGAGAGGGTATTCCGCGACGACCACCACGATAATCTGCATTTGGGCTCTGACTTAAAATCAATCTCTTAAGCTATAGCTTTAGTTAACTAAGAGGCTACAAGCTAGTAACATCTATATGATGGATCTCTATTACAATCTAAAGACTTCCCACGCTTTCCTATTACTCCTGATGCGAAATGTAATTCTGCAGTTTAAGCAATCTCTGCGGTGGCAGGGCAGAACTGGCCCCCTTGCTGTCATCAAAGGTATACTTGATTAACCTAGTTCTCCGGCTGTTAAAACGTACCCCAGTAGTGTTTGTCATAATCCCCCTGAGGCATCCACAACGCCGCCGGAGTGTAGACGGGAATAGGAACAGCAGCTGCAAAGCTCGTGTTAGCAAAATAAATCCCTTCCAAAAGAGAACCCTTCAGATTAAGCATACTTCCATATCCAGTTGATGCAGCCGCCCATGTCGGGAAGGCCGGTTCAACCCATCCCGTTGGACTCGCAGAGATTGTATAGGAACTCGTGAAAGTTGACAGCGTGACATCCGTTGTCCCACTAGGCGGGATCCCCAGCCCATCATTTGGACCATAGACATCGTCGCCATAGCCATATATATTATTTATCTTGTTCACGATGTAGCTCCCCTCCTCCGTCCAGAGACTAAAGTCCTCGATAGTCACGCTATCGGTAAGGAAGAGATCGTTTCCGATGAGGTACAGAGGGGGTCTCAGAGCGCCATCTGCCAGACTCCCAGTAATATTCCTGAAGGTGAGGTTGCTTAGGGTCACCGCCCCGGTGTCAGGTGTGAATACGTTTTGCCAGTATTGATTTACGTCGAGACCATAAAGGGAAGCTTTGCTGCGGATATTTTCGAAGGTGATATTGGTCACATAGCCGGAGCCGCCCGGGTATGTTTTTATGAAGGCAACATTGTTGCCTTGGATGATGGAAATATTACGTGCGTACTACCTACACATGAATGCTAGTTGATTGATTGATGATTCTGGGATTTACCACTTACGATATTAGAGATTTCCGCGCTTACGTTGAGACTTCCTATTGAAATGCCAGAGCCTGCCTGGTTGCAAACTAAGTTTTCGACCAAAGCATAGTTTGACGGACTTTTCACCGAGACACACTCATCACGATTTGTGATCTCGTTGGCAGTCAGCTTGATTCCTTCCATTGTAGCTACCGAACTTCAAAGCTTACCTCATTGTCGTGAATGTAATAGTTAGTCCCGGTTGCGTCGATCCCATCGTAGCTGCCTAGATTGGCTCCTCGGATGGTTAGGTGGTAGACTTCTACGTTGGTCGCAAAATCGAGAACGAAGTGGAACTTGGGGCTGTCAATAAGAATAAGGTCATGAATGCTGGCATTGGTTGGTGAGACTATCCGGACCAGTCGTGGACGCTCAATGCTAACATTTTAAGTAATCGCACGAGGAGAACGACGTGCAGAAGACTCACTTGTTGGCATTTCGATATAGATAGCCTTGGCCCTGAATAGCTCCGAGCCCATTGCTCGAGTAGAATTCAAAGTCAACAGCTGGGGAAGTCAGTTAACGTATAAAGCCAAGGCGAGGAGTAGAATATTGCATACCGTTAACGATGACAAGAATGTCGAGCAAGAAGAGTCCGTCTCCTTCTCCGTTAATAGTCTCATTTAGCGCTTGAACTCCAGCTGGCCCCCAAAGGATATCCTCACGTGGTACGGAGTAATTCCCGGTGTAGGATCTTATTCAAGGGTGAGCCACACATTTAAAATATCCAAGATGTTACCACTTACGCCGTGATTAGTCCATCGAGCTGGAATGCCCAATTGGTCGCATTGGCCAACACAATGTCCTCTGTTATTAGGTAGTTTCCTTCCGGTACAATGAGTCGACTCCCCGGGTTTGGACGGACGCAGTCATCATAAGCGGCCTGAATTGCCGGCGCTGCATTCGTTTCGTTATCAGCCTTGGCGCCGTAATCCAGAATGTTGCATTCTATAACTTTTCTAGATAGGGGAGTCGTTGGGCCAACAGGGCCAATGAGTTGCCCATAGGTTAAAGACGGCAATTGAAAAATGGGAAGAAGAAGGGCTAGCCAGTATAGAGCCATCTTGGGCTTAACGACTGTAGGATATGTCAATGAAGGAGTGCCACACATCTTCTGCCAAAGGTCTGTCGCTCCAGTCATCTTATAAGTGAGTAAACCTTTACCGGAAAATCACGTCATTACAGGGAATATTATTGTAAATGAGCATGTTCTATTAATTCGCACATAAAGAGGTTGGCGTGGTGAGGAAGACGTTGGACAACGACTGAAATCTCTGTGGTCTTGAGCTTCATCTACATCACATACCTATAGGATTTGTTCAAGGATTGTTCAAGGATAGTGTAACTGGTATATATTACGACGAATAATCTATCTTGAATGGCCTTGTCGCTCCCACCGCACTTAACTTTCGAAAACGAAATCCAAGCGCTTGTTGCCCTTATCGGTAGTGGTCTCCAGATACTGCTTCTGCTCCTGTTTTGTCATTCCGTTCCACTTCGTCTGGTTCGATTTGTTCCTGTACATATAGTAAATCTTCGCAAATGCATTTGCAGCCATGCAGGCGACATTAATAGCAATGAGTTGCCTATTTCCACGGTGATACAGTGGTGCGTCATCAGAACGGTAGATGTTCGAAGATGCTATTCCGGATAATTGAATGGTGATATTATAGAGAGCAGCACTGACAGCTCTCGTCCTTACAGTATTACTAATTCTACTACACCATGCAACTTGTGCTGCTTGCATTGATGGTTGGGCAACCAGGAGAAGAGTAACGGCATATTGGCCCCAGGCGGAGATATGATTGAGAGCCTTGAGGTCGATAATGAGAAGAGGGAGTACCCAGAGCTGAGTTAAGATACCCATTATTGCGACCTGGCCAACTCGCTCGGTCAGGGCCGTAACCCACAGCAGATTGATCGCCGTCAGGAGCGTTATGGGAATGTTGAGCAAGGTAATTTGAAAAGCGTCGAATTTGAGGTGCTTGAGAGACAAGGACACGTATGCCTTGGGCGGCGAAGCAGGAATCTCAAATAGCATTCCGATAGCATAGATGGGCCAGAGATCATAATCGGACAAGCTTTCCCAAAGCATCTTTGGCGTGATTGCTTGTCGATTGTGCATTCCCGACTTTGATGGATCATCGCGAAGGACTTTGTTTGTGATGATCTTCTCCTCCCGCTCTGTGAAGTATCCATTGCGGAAAAAGCGAGATTTTGTCTGTGTTGGCCCAGGCACGAGGAAGATGAAGCTGAGAAAGCCGATGACGATACTAATCAGAGCTTCAATCAGGAAGAGCCACCTCCATCCTTCGCGACCGGCGACACTATCCATATGAAGAACGCCATAAGCAATAAAAGAGGCGATGACACCAGAAATATAGTCTGTGAACCAGAAAAGTGACAGCCGAAGAGGCAATTCGGAGCTTGTGTAGTAGTATGAGATGTAAAGGATGCTGTCTGGGATAAAGCCACCCATGAAGAGACCGATGAAGAAGCGGCAAGCGAAGAATCCCGCGCGATTCTGCATGAAGAATTGACCTCCAGCAGAGAGTGACCAGATGATGATTTGAATTGGAATCCAGCGGTCCGGGCCTAGTTTCTTGCCGATAAGCTGGGAGGGTATCTCTGCGATGATGAAACCGACGCGATACATATTCTGGGCGTTGTTGTAATCGTTGGTGGACAGCTTCAGATCATCAAGCAAGTTCCCCGCAATGGCTAGTGACAGGTTGCCCCGATCAATGTTTAAGCCGAAAAACATGATCAACACCCAGAGAAGGATCTTGAAGTCGATCTTGCGGAGAAGGGCGCGCTGCTCGCGATATGTCCATCGCTCACGTGGGTCAAAACGGTGGTAATTCTCGTACTCTGGCCCAGGCTCGTAGTATTTCGAAAGATCCGGGTTGTCAAAGACGCTTCTTCTCGTCGCTATTGCGTCAAGATCGGCAGGCTTCTGGACGAGGGATTTCCATGTCCAGTTGAAACCTTTGTTCTCTTCACTTGGGTCAACAAGGTCATCCTGGACTTTTGACCCTGGGACCTCAATTGTGTTATCGACTATCTCAGCCTTGCTTGCTAATGTAGCGCTGTCAATCACGTCGACATCGAGAGTAGTTTGACTGGTAGCCATCTTGGATCGATGGGCTACAAAATGCAGAGAAACACAATGGCCGAGTATCCAGCGAACCGGGATCGCCGGGCGATGCTTTTATATGACCATGCTCAGGCCGCACCAAATTTTATAGTATTATGAGTTCAAGAGGTCTTTCTAGCTAGTCCTTTCTGATATACGATAATCCCTCTCAAAACCTTGCATTGGCAAGGAAGCAGCGAATTCCTCAGAAAGGGAGTAGATGGCGTCATATTAGGAATCCTAGCAGTCAATATCAAGCTACTTTTCCTGACTCAACCTCTATATCCTAGAGTGCTTGATGTCTCGAGAGCTCGGGCAAAATAACCAAATCATGCCCACTGATTTTGTCAACAAATCAACTTGGGGGTTGCGTCCTTGAATGAAATAATTTCGATTGCCTTCTCGCTTACTTTCCTGGACAGCTTATTGAAATTGTCATGTAATAAAAGAGAGATCCAGACCTGATAATAGGATTTCATTGAATTTCGGTCATCGGGTTAATTTAATCCCGGTCAATCTCCAGGAGCTTCTACTACGGCGTAAAGGAATGCGGCGGGATGCCCGTATCGAAATAATCTGATTGGTGGGAAATTCCCAGGACGTACAGGGGAAACACGGTGGGTGCAGCTTCGTAAATGGGGAAGGGGTCAGTGCATAACTTGTAAAGATGGAATCAAAGAGAAGAAGAAATAATCTGGCATTGCAAATCTGTTGGTATGATGTACCACGTCGAATAATAATCACTTGTTAAATGTCAAGAATATAGTCAGGAGGATCTCAAACGCCCTTGGTCATTCCATTTAGGAATACATGGTGCATATGCCTTCTTTGCACGATAGCAGACCACAGTACGAAATGCTTTTTTGAAATCCCTCTGGCATTTTGACTACGTGTCGGCGCTATTCATCCCTCTAGCCTCGTACTTTGCGAGCACCTCATTGCTAGGATATATTGCACAATGACCTGAATCTGCTTCGATAGTAGAAGCATGGGCACCTTCGTTTTACGACACAAATCCCAAAAATTCATCGTTTGATCATTGCGATACTCGCCGCATGCACGGTTGTCCATCACAATGGTAGAGCAAGCAGACTCTCGGGCCACATCTTTCAAGAACATCTTATTATTAATTGCCGATGACCTGGGCAAGAACCTGGGCTGCTACGGAGCAGAAGTGACCACCCCAAATATCGACAAATTTGCGACTGAGGGCGTTCTCTTCTCCCATGCATTCACAAGTACCGCGTCCTGTAGCAACAGCCGCTCGGTTATCTATACCGGCTTGCATACGCATCAGAGTGGTCAATATGGACTGGCTGGAAAGGCCCATCACTTTGTTATCTTCGACCATGTGAAGACATCGCCGGCCTTCTTTGGCGAGCAGGGCTACCTCACTGGACTGATTGGCAAAGTCCATGTCGGCCCGGATTATTCGTATCCATGGCACGTTCGAAACGAGAGTGCGACGCGCGATGTGGCCTGGGTTGCCGATCAAGCGGGCGAGTTCTTTGACAAGGCCAAGGCCGCGGAACAGCCGTTCTTCCTCACGGTTGGATACATCGATCCGCATCGAGATATGACTCGGTCTGGATTTGGAAACTCGGAAATTTTTGATGCAAGAATCAAGGACATACCGTACGAGCCATCGAGCATCAAAGTCCCGGCGTATATCAACAACTTGGATGAGTCGAGGTTCGAATTCTCAGAGTACTACAGCTCGATTAGTCGACTGGACCAAGGAATTGGGTTGATACTAGAGAGCTTGAAGGCAAGGGGTCTTGAGGACGACACCTTGGTCGTTTTCCTGAGTGACAATGGCCCTCCATTCTTGAATTCGAAGACGACTCTCTACGATCCAGGCGTTCGGCTGCCTTTCATCGTTCGGAATCCCAAGGCCGCTGTCAAGGGAATTGAAAACCCAAACATGGTATCATACGTCGACATCTTCCCCACATTCCTCGAGTGGACGGGAAAGACCCAGCATGCGCCGACCATCCTCGCAGGCCAGTCCATCTTCCCCATCCTCGAGAAGTCTGAGCTTGTCCCCGAATCCGAGTGGAAGCACCGTGTCTTCGGATCCCATACATTTCACGAAGTCACGAACTACTGGCCGACGCGATTCCTTCGAACGCGGAGATATAAGTATCATAGGAACGTGGCATGGCGTCTGGACTTCCCCTTCTCTGCAGACCTGTATGGCTCGTTGACGTGGGATGCCATTCGCCATTCCCAACCAAGAGGGAAGGAAGGGGATATCCTAGTGGGGCAACGAAAGCTGAGCGATTATATCTTTCGGCCACCAGAGGAGCTGTACGACCTGGATGAAGACCCTCTCGAGTTGGTGAATCTGGCAGTGGACGAGAAGCATAAGGAGAGGCTGCTGGAGTTCCGGGGTCTGCTGGAGAAGTGGCAAGATGAGACCCTAGATCCGTGGCTGTATCGAGATGGGGTGTCGAAGAGATTCATCCAGCATCATTTGGACGCAGGAATGATTGTGCCGGACCGCTTTGATCTGGACCTGGAAAATATCAGGATTAGGTAATGCATAGATATTAACGTCGTTAGACGGTAAGCGGATTAGGACAGGAAACGAATCAGGATGCCTAACACATTACAATATATTAATTAAAATTTAACTATATTAAACATTACCTATCTCATCAAAGGAAATTCCCTAAACACGCTTGGAGCATATACAAGCAGTATATTCTAGTGATCTAGATACACTATACGTCTATAGTACGCGAATTCATTTGGGTGGTGTAAGTTGTGTAAGTTAGTCAACTACCTAAATATTAGTCTCGTCTTGAATTATAGACTGATTCTAACCCTCCTAGGCCTCTTAAGCAGTTAAAGTCTCTCCTCTACTAATAAATACTATCTTCTTTACCCTCTTCTTCTATACCTTCTTATTTATAGCCTATAATTGCCTATTCTTAGCTGTAAGGACTATAACTTTATGCCATTTGGCAACCCTTAATTAGCTAGTTAACTACTTAAATAGTGTAGTAAGGTATAAGGGGTTTTAGATATCCCGTGGTATAAAGGGATTTTCATGTATTTAAATTACCCTCTTACCTATTTTCTAAAGAGGGAATTTGCAGTTAGGTTGCTTTTCGACATACACCTTATGAGGGCATTTCAATCCAAAGCACTTTATGCATTCTGGTTCGACTATAATATCCATTTAACTAGTATTGCTTCTTTAGTTTAAGTAAGTTTAAGGTTAGGTGATGTAGAATCTAACCGACATGTAGCTCCTTAATTGTTCCGATATAAGCTTGTATATAGTATATCGTATGTGCATGCTATAGCTTGTGGGCTTGAAATTTAGCTCTATTGATAGCCCTAAAGCCGGAGTATGATTTGGCCTTGGTTTGAGACATTTGAACTAGTGGTTACGGAGTAATTTCAGTTGAATGTGTATAATGAAGTAGAAAGGTAGGGAAGTTACATAATCGCACTTTACATCTTAAATTCATGTTACTCCCATGCCACGGGCAGGATAGACTAGAAGGTATCTCGCGAGGATCGCAAGATACTGCCTTTTCCGTAAATCAGACCAACAGGTAGTAGTAGGGGATATCCAAACCGAACCAAACTAGGTGGCAAATGCACAGAACTTAATGGTGTAGAGTTAGAGGGAAGGCAGTGCCATTGACTCAATTGAAATGGCGGCGTGCATATTTCAAACTTTGAGACATCTTGGGGCAGGGAAAGGTAATCTAACTTCATTCGGAATCATCATGCCAACTGTGAAGCCGGAACCCGGAAATAACGTAAGATTGACTAAGTAAATTCAGAACCACGACACGCCCTGTGACTGTTGAAAGTGGAAAATGATTCGTAGAATTCAAGTGACATCTCTCAAACTCATTTCGATCATAACACTAACCTATTGATAACCGTAGGAGCCTTCTTCCCCTGCCCCCAAAAATCCTACAAGTTACCTCCCGCTTCTGGCTGATGTTATTATTCCCAGTTTTCGCGCCAGATACATCACTTGGCCTTTGGGTAGGAGTATGAGTCGCATCACCTTCAGGTTATTTTGGTACGAATACAACTAGGGCTACTGTTTTTGGACAATATATCTCATATTTACAAACCCGATATTGAATTACCGTGGGGTTAGTATTTGACTAATGAATTCTATTGGCGGAAACCATATGCTAAGCGAAGGCTCCTGGCACCGAGGGAGGGGATAAGAAGATATCACTCCATCCGACAAACGGCTCACCATGCCGCTTTACACGCTGGAGCTTAAGTCACGAAACCAGATACGGCAGCTATGAACAGAACTCCCCCCGATGGCCCCCCCGCACTCGCTGGCCTCACTCCTGCCTTCATCTTTGCAGAAACGGAGAGGATCCTGGCCAGCTCTAAGGCACTCCACGACCGACTCTCGACAGAGATACGCCCAGAAACCGCCTCTTTCGCCGATGTGGTACGCCCCCTTGTCGATGATGCCAACTGTGCTGCCAGCCGCTTGCATATCATAGGTGCGCTGGCGAGCGCCGTATGGCCCGACCCCGACGTGCGCGAGGCGGCTCGGCAGTGCGAGATGCGTGTCGCGGCCGCAGACACCAAAGCGGCTATGCGCGCCGATATTGCTGCACTGGTGGCCGCAGTGTTTCGACGCATAGATGGGGGAAGAGGCGACGGGGTGGAGGAGCTAGACGCCGAAGACCGGTATCTGCTGGCACGCAAGCACAGCGAGTACTTGCGCTCAGGTGCAGCTATCGACGATGTAGCCAAGCAGGCCCGACTGCAGGATGTATTGGCAGAGTTGACCGTGCTGCGCGTTGCGGCGCAGAAGGCGCTTACCGAGGCTGACGACGGTGTCTGGTTTGCCCCCTGCGACCTGGCGGGTTTGCCTGATAGGATCTTGTCCAAACTGAAGAGGAGGGAGGTGAGCTCGGGGGAGGAAGTTTTCGTGACGTTCGGGAATGAGCATCGACTGAACCTGATGCGTCATGCCAGGAGAGAAGCTACCCGGCGCAGGATGTATACAGCTGGTCAGTACCGTTTTCCGGACAATGTGACGCGACTAGCAAAGATTGTGGAGTTACGAGATGAGATTGCTCGTCTGCTGGGATTTGTAAATCATGCCGCCCTGAAGATGGAGGAGAAGATGGCCGGCAGCGTCGCGGAGGTGGAAAACCTTCTGCGCGATCTGAGGGAACGGCTGGAACCACTGGCTGTAGCTGACACAGAGAAGCTCCGGCTCCTCAAGTTGAAAGACGCCGCCGCCGCTGAATATGGTGAGGTGGAGGATGCCTCGCGATTATACGTCTGGGACCGGTCCTACTACCTCAACATACAGAACAAAGAGAGCTTCTCAGTCGACACCACGGAGTTGGCCAGATACTTTGAGGCAACCCATACTTTTTGCCGCATGCTGTCCGTCTTTGAGCAGCTCTTCGGCATGCAGTTCAAGCCAACCGAGGCAGACATATGGCACCACGACGTCAAGGTCTACGCTGTCTGGGACAGCGCCACCGATGGCGTTGGCTTTCTCGGCTATCTGTATGCGGACCTGTTTGAGCGACCGGGTAAGTATCGAGGAGCCCATCACAGACTGATGAAGCCGGTGAGTACTCTGTCTCATATCACTCTGACTCTACCAATATTGCCAGTCTGATTCATACCAAAGGGCTTCGTCAAAGGAAACGGAACAAGGCATTACCCAGCGTCGGCATTGATCTGTAGCTTCCCTGAGCCTGCCCCTTCCCGACCCAGTCTGTTGCAACATAGGGAGATACAGACCATGTTTCATGAACTGGGTCACGCCATCCACAATCTTGTCGCCCGTACGAAGTACGCTATCCTCTTCTCGAGGGACTTCATTGAAATCCCTAGTATTATGCTAGAAAACTGGATCTGGATCCCTGAGGTGCTCGTCGGTCTTAGCAGGCATCAATCCTTCCTAGAGCGGTCCGGAGGATCACCACCGACCTCTTCTCATCCTACGGGAGAACAGGCAGCCCATCAGACAGAGGAGTCTCTTCCCCTCGCTCTAGCCCAGGCAGTCTGTCGCACCAAGGATTTGGACCAAGCACATACGATCCTCTCGCAGGTACAGCCGGCGCTATTCGACCTGGCGATCCACACCCCCGCGGACTACCAAGCAGCACACGACATGGATACGACAGCGCTGTGGCATCAGTCAAGGAAGGACGTGCTGCCGTACGTCTTCCACAGTTCCGACAAGGAGTCTGGATTCGGGCAGGGAGGGTTCCCGCACGTCTTTCGCAAATATGACGCTGGATATTTCGCGTACCCAATGTAAGTCCGCCGCCGTATTAACTATTCCTGGCAGGTTATCCGTTCCGCTGCCACGAGCGATGCCTGTCCGTGATCATGAATAATTTGCGGCTCAAATTCACTTAAATACGCACGTACCGATGCCTCGCGAGTAGCAGCGGAACAAATAACCTGCCCATCGTGGCTGCGGTGCCTCATCGCAGTACAGTAGTGGAGCAATAACTGACTAGGCGTGCCTCACAGATCTATGGTCTACGCCGCAGACCTCTATGCAACCCGTTTCGCTTCGGATCCGATGAATCCTCAAGTGGGCAGGCAATACAGGCGCCTCTTGCTCGAACCAGGCTCGAGTCTGCCGGAGGCTCAACTGCTGAAGACATTCTTGGGTAGGGAGCCCAGCTCTCAAGCTATTTTTGAGCAGTTAATGTCCGATAATCTCTGGTTTGGAGGAGCTGTACCCCATAGAGCAGCATGAAATAGAAGGCGGGAGGATGACGATTTCTTGCTACTAGGTGTATTTAGATCCTTGTTGCACTAATGCACCGTGTCGAGTGCATATTCTGGCACATGGAAAAGTTCTTGGTGTGAAATGCTCTTAGCGAGTGTGAGATCGTACCTACGACGTGTAGCAGTGTTGTACCACTTAGCACTAGTAGCGTAGTGGGACCCGCCTCAATCGCCATTTTAGTAGGGCAGTGAGATGCTCTGTTAAGGTTAAGGCATCCTCACATGCGTAACCGGCGAAATATACCAAGTCAAGTAGTATTTACTGTTGAGATAACTTATTTAACCTATCGGATACCTTGTTTGATCGGCCCACTTTTATAGGCACATCTCGCTGGAGGAGGAGATAGACCTACGGTCTAAGCACATAGGAACTAGCTTATCATAAGATATTACAAATAACAAAGCAAACTCGGGAATACGGAAGGACTGTAATATAACTGTAGGATGGATTTGTTAATAATCTATCATATGAAAATGAAAGACACTAGTATGCACTCTAGTTTTCTTCTTTTCGATGCCATCTCTCTTCGCCTCCTGCACCTTCCCGTCGCTTTTCTTGTCATCCAGTCATACCAATAGATCAGCTTCTTGACTCCTGATATGCAATCACGACCGTAGACACTGTAGAGTTTCAAGTATATTACTTCCAAGACGGTTTTGTTGGTCAGTAGCGGCGGGTTTGGTACTGAAAAGAGCCGTTTGGGTACAGCTGATGGCAATATTAAGCTTACTCGTCCATGGGAGCAGCTTCAGACGTATCTTCGGCATCAAGGTCGAGCCAGAAATCGTTTGTTATCAAGTGAGTTGAGGTTACAGGAGTAGATGACAGAGCACCGTTTGCTAGTCGTGCGCTTAAGATATTTAGTGTCTGGCGAACAGGACACCTGTTTCGCTCATAGCTATACATGCTACCGACTTAACATACAGGTATCTACGACTTGTCTTGCATTGGGGCCATTTTATTCCTCTGCCGCCACCTCCAGTTACGAGGTGCGACAGAGCCGGCTCTTCAGGAAGAGGCCTGATCTGTCTGCCGAACGAGAAACGCCAAGACCGGCCCCATATCCTTCAACTCGGTGTCAGCGCCCTTCTCAAGCAGTGGCCGATTTTGCTGGCCCACCACAGCAGTATCCGGCCTTCCTTGTCTCTTGATTCCATATCAGCGCCCTTGTCGAGCAGCCGCTGAACAATAGCATTATGCCCGTTCTCCGCAGCCCACAACAATAGTGTCCGTTGGCCTTGATACCTGTCGACCTTAATATCGCTTCAACTTAAAAGCATCTTAACGACCATCTCCTGCCCCGCTCTGGCCATATGCGCTGTCTGTCCTTGTTTATCTTGCACATTGGTATTAGTGTTATTTCGTGTTAGAAGCAGCCATACAACATCCTCGAGTCTATTTTCTGCTGCCAAGAACAAGTCTGTCCGTGATGCAATTTTAGTTAAATTCGTTTGCCTGTCAATAAGGTAAATATCTTTTAAAGCGATATTATTGCACTTCCTAAGGATTTTAAATTTTATAAAAATATTATCTATCCCTTTAGGGTATATCTTGATCAGAGGTTCGGTATAGGTGCACAGGTTGTAGTCTAATCAAGGTGAAACTCAGTTATATTGGCTATTGAGTGATACAGAGACAACTAAGGGGATTAGACTACAGAATACAACGCTTATTATATACCTGCTTATGTGGCAACATGCGTAAGCCATTACGACTATACAGTCGTATGCTATTGCGTATATTGCCACTTAATCCTGAGACATCGTGACATATGTGCTTGAAGCCCTAGTCAATAGTATATATTCTTCTTATAGGATACTATAACTGTTTAAACATTATTGGATCAACAATTCAAATTCTTCGCTCTAAACTCTCTCAAATTGCTCTATTATCAAAAATAAATCTCTTATATAGATAGCGATTAGTTTATCTTTCTTATCTCTCTCTTCATAATAAAGGATCGCTAGTCCTAGTCCCTAAGGGCCTATACACTACTCAACCTTGCGGATTTTAACAGTCAACATGCAAAGATTACATGCTGTGGTCAAACAGCCATCTGCTACAGGTAGATCCACAGATGATGCTCATTAATCCTTCCGCTCTGAGCTTTACTAATATAATCTGTATAGTGCACTTCTAGTGCTTCACAATGCGACTCCTACTGCAGTCGAAGTGAGTCGCAATTTTGGGCCTGAGGGATGTGGGCCGATTGTAGAATGCCTCGCCAACGACATGGCTTCATTCTCGAGGTTGCATGGTACTGTTTTTCTGGGTGAGAATGTCACAGCCTTGCGACAACATTGTGAGGCATTGAATATCATTGGCTGAATTTGGCGCGAGCCCAGTCATTGAATACCGAGCCCCAAGTCATGACATGGCTCTCTACAACATCATTGGAAGGCGCTAATAGGCCCGAAACAAGCTCTTCAACCATTCACGAGGTATAGGATCGGGAAGCCAACTAGAGAGTAGGCAGATTCTCACGCGCCGTACCCATGCCATTGGCCCGGTAATTAAGCTGAGCGCGTAGGCGGCGCCTAATGGATGAATTTTGCTACCTTAGCAGGATAGGGGCTCACTTCCTTCACTTGCTGAGCCACCAGAGGAACAGAGCTTCGGATCTAGATATATGTCATATACACCACGCACTTAGACTCCAGTGGGCCCATATTTGCATTATGTCCTCGCTATGGGATAGTACTCTCACACACGGCATACCCTTGTCAATCAGAGCCAATGAATTGGACTCTTCGTTTTAACCACGGATGGCTTCTCATCCTTTTGGCTCTTTTCTTCGTAACTTTAACCTGCCTGCAAGCTCGAGGAAGTGTATTGACAAATGGCATCCACTTCATCAATCAGTCAGGCGGCTATTCGCTATTCGTGTTCCGTGTCACTTCTGAGTTGGCTGGTATATCCTTGTCTGCCGCCATTTCAGCATCACTAGAGCGAATTAAGTGGACTCTGCCGTCTTTGGCTAAGTCAAAGTCACGAACCCAATTCCAGGACTTCCTAGCACTCGATGAGAGTACCAAGGTTCTCGCTTTGGTGTCCCTCGTCGCCAAGGGAAGAATGCTGCAGACACGTCTTTGGAGTATTGCACGGCTTTTGTTCATTCTGGTCATTCCTATCTCGGGAATCATGATTATGAGTATGTACCTTTCGCTAAGGGAGGTGAAGAATCAATTCATAACCGCCTTAGCAAATATTGAAAGAGTGGAAGCTAACAGCATTGCAGGCCAAGTCGATATACGTCTAGCTTTCTCAGCAGAAACGCGACAGAAGCCCTATATGGGACATTATATACATCCTATGAACTCCTCCATGGCCATAGAATACCTTGGCTTTAGCGACTTAGTGCTCTCCTCGAAGTTGTCAGGATTCTTGCAGGACCCATTACACTCAGTCGAGCTCGGGACCACTACGCAACAGCAAACTTGTATCCTTAATGCAAATGGGCAGGGTTCTTCTGACTGCCACCGCAGATACTTCATCCCAGGTGATGTTCTGATTGCTGCGCCTCATATAGTCAATGATGCAAGCTTTCCTGGTGCGGACATCATCATGGCCAATGAACACCAGGGTTTGCTTCTGGACTTTGATGCCGGAGACTCAACTATGGAGTTTAATATGACATCAGAATGCCGCACCTATTCATCGAGATATCTTGGCTTTGAAGCAGGAGCTATTCATCTATGTGTAGGCAGGTCTGGACCTACTGAGCTACAAGCGCGTGAGTCGCCCAGTAAGACAATCGGATTAATCAATACTTTAGCAAACTAATCGGAAAGTTTGCTTTAGGCCTGGTGAGCTGTCCAAGCAGCATTGCAATAGTACAGCGTTGCATGAATGATTCTTCATGGCATCATAATGCTGACTGGACCGTGAAAATGTCAGCATCTTTCCAGAATGCGTCAGTCGCTTACAGCCGAAATAACGGAACAATTATTTGGTACTCTTTCGCCGACACCCCAGCAGTATCCGTGGAGGTTGAACCATCACAGATCCTCGCGGCCTATGACAGCTTTTTCTTCGATACCACAACGCTGCTACATAAAAATAGCTCTGATCTACCCCTCTTCTCCGGAAGTATCTCCCCAACATTCCTCTGGATGACTGAACCGTTGTTCAGCGGCCAAAATGCCACGAACCCGGCCACGAACAGCGGTGCATTCTCGACCCTCCGGGCGCTTCTTGCAGTGCCCCTATACCTTTGCCAGAACGGGTTGGGACGCCGTCTACTCTCTGTGGTCCTCGAATCCAAGTCTATCTCCGAAGGAGGAGGTTTAGCCAAAATATTTGAGTTTCTAAGTCCTATTCCGGAACCCACTAGCCCGTTCCAATTTGCCTATCATCGATGGGAAGTGGTTGCTAGTATGCCTACCCTCGTTGCATACATGGCGCTCAGCGGGGCTGCCCTTCTTGCCTGCTGTGCCGCACAACTGTCTGCCAGCATAGCAGCTAAGCGGGTCGGGCGGTGCGGTATGCCAAAACCATCTCGATTTCCGGCCCTTGATCTATTCGCACACTGTACAATTGAGGATAAAGAAGGCTGCATTATCTACCAAGGCAGGCCGAGTGCTTTCCAATCTGACGTATCGAAAAATAATCAGATGGTCTGGCTGTCCACCTTAGGCGTTAAGTGGTCTGGTCCGGTTAGCGTTGAGAGTGGATTGCAATTGTGTCAACTTCACGAAGTACACGGACTGGATAGTGAACGGTTAGGTACCTCTGCAGAGTCCCTTTTCCCACAAGCACGAGAGGAATGATAGCAGCTGCCCAATCATAAATAGCCACAAATGTTGCTTCTTTCCGTGAAGAATATGCAAATGTGGGCGATATCTTAATATTATGTGCTATAGATGATGAGATTTAAGTAGGGAGTGAACTTTTTCAGCTATTTACCCGGTTCATTACCCAGTTAAATACCGGTCTGAAACTAGTTAATTGCTAGTTTATAACTAGTTTTAGTGATAGATTGACCGAAAAGAATGGAATAAGAGATATGTGCTAAGTTGGAAAATTCATCCCCAGATAACTTCGGTAACCAAAGACCCCCTATTGCATTAACATCTATTACAGCCAGGGCGATGTCATATTTGGGCCGCTCAGGTAGACATTGATCTGCATAGCCTGGAGCTTGTCGTTATAGTACTGGAGCACCTCGAGGGTGTCACCGGTGGCTTCTATGGGAGACAACAGCGGCATAGTACCCTCGGCTTTCATTGCCTCCAAGTACTCCACTTGCGCTTCCTGCGCCGAAGTCATTTTGTCCGGGATGAAGGCGGAGATGTTCTGGTAGGGTAAGACCTTACCTGGAACGATGCCGCTGGTCACGACGATGCCCAACTCCTCGTCAATGACCAGGCCGACTCGTGCGTTCGCGTCGGTGGGGTGATCGGAGGGCCAGGCACAACCGAGCGGGGTGCTCGAACCGTTCCCGTACGTCCCCGTATCTACAACTCTCCAGCCGATTTCGGTGAACTGGCAGTCATTGCCGACGGTGACTGAGAAGTTGCTGGACTCTGCGAAGAGGGACTCGCTAAGCTCCCTCAACGTAGCCCGGCTCGCCTTCGTCCGATTAGCCGGCGGCGACATCAACTCTGCGTAGTTGGTCGGAAGTTCCGCAGCCGAGAAAGAGAAGCCGTGGTCGCCGCGGTAGCGGTTGATAAACAGCTCCAGCTCGGTGATCTCTTGGTCGACCACCTTGACTCGGGCCCGAAGGACTGATTCCGTGAGGTCGTTACCTTCGCTGATGTCCAAGGCGAAGAAGGCGGTGCCTTGTGTGGCGTCGATAGCCAGCAGGCTAGGCGGACCTGCCTTGGTGACAGTGCGCCACAGGGTCATCATGCCGAGCGCTGCAGGGTGCGAGTTTTCCGTCGCCTTATAGACGGTTGCCAGCGGCAAGCTGTACGGGTCGTGCGCCAGCATGGAATCTAGGATCTTTCTCACGATGTTCGTCATGGTCTCCCGAGCGCAGTCGCCGTCTGACGTGGAGGCCCTCCTGTCGACCGACGCGGCGGCAGGAGGCACGTTAAGAGATGTGACACACATCGCGGACACCGCCACCGCGAGGCCAAGCGACAAGCGAAGCATACCAAATGGTCCGGAAACGTGCATTGTGAGTTACTAAGTAGAAATTTCGCGAGACGTTTAATAAGGTATGGCTTGTATCACTCAAAGACGAGGCTCCTACTTGATGTTTGTCAGGGAAATGCTAACAATTTATATCTCATTCCCCGGATCAAGGCACTCTTACAGAGCTACCGCTCATCAATTAATACATGGTACTGCCTTTAACAAAAACAATATATCAGTCCCGCCCAATGCAATACAGCCAATTAGATAAGACTTCTTTCTTGAAGTCGAACTACGGCTCCTCACCCGCCACCGGCCCCACGATCGGCCCCACGATCGGCACTCCAGCTTTCCCCGCAAAAAGAGCTCTTGCGGGGAACGGTTGGATCGGTGTGTTGATGAAGTGCCGACAGGTTGTACTTGTATACTATAATCGTTTTTCTAATAGCCTATGTTACCAAGACAACGAAGCAAATTATTGGCCTCTCTTTTGGAGATTTGATATGTACAGGCCCAATTTTTTGGAGATTTGATATATGCAGGCCCAATTGCTTAACAAAAAAGCGTCACTAATAGCACTTCCAATAATGCATCCCTTGAGAGATGATAAATCTAATATGGAATGCCAAGAAGTGCATATAAATGAGGCACGGCAGCCTGCTGTGATTTTCCTGTGCTTGTTCAAGACTCGACTCTTGCGTAACTTGAATTTCTTCTTCTGCTCCCTCCTTTAACTTATATTCTTGTCGATAATACGACACCTTACCCGTGGGCTTCTCTTGCGTTGAAATACGTGGTCCAGGGCTGCCACAAGTAATAAACTAACCCTGAAGCTTTGTCGGTCCCGACGGCACCCCAAGTTTATATAAGCATATGGGCCTCGATCCAGGCCCTGTGGGATAGGTGTGTGGCCGCGCGTAGCTTCCCCGCGTGGCCGGGAGCGGGCTTGGGAGGGTTGCGCTACCGGCCAAATCTGGGGCCGGTGGTAAAACGCCTTAAGGATGGAGCCGGGATCCTAGCCCTGGCCTTGGAATAGTCTGATTGGCCTCACCTCCTGGCTTTCGCTTATCTTTTTACACCACGATCCTCCACGGAAAGTGTCAAAATCGAGGTACCTGAATCTACCAAGCTAGGCTGATTGGCATAGCTCTTATGACTTCCCTGTTCAGTGACAAGAGAAACTTCAGATGATAGTGAGCTCGTGGCACCCTGCTTTGAACTCTGATCAACAAGTTAGAATAAAAGGAATTTAAAATTGACTCTTCTTTTCCTGTGTCCTGCGAAAACGACCTTGTCTCTTCAGTGATATTCTCTTCGTTTCATTGTCTGACGACCTGTGAGATAATGAAGTGCTTTAGATGGCTTGAATAATCAGTCAATTTGTAGATGCGGTTCCACTTCCATCGTTGTGGATGGATCGATCTGACAACACTACTTGTACTTATTGTACAAGTCAAATGGGGAAGAGAAAAAGACACTGGCCCTAGGAACAGACAGAACTTTTCATTAATATCTACATAGAACTCTACAGATGGCCTCCTGATCCGGTCATACTATTCCTCTGCATTCGGCGTCTCAGTAGCATCCTTTTCTGTCCGGGTCTGCTTTTCCCACATGGCGAAATATCTACCCTGAAGGCCCAGGAGTTCCTTATGTGTGCCACGTTCCACAACCTTCCCCTGATGAACTACGATAATTTGATCTGAATTGGTGATTGTCGATAAACGATGTCTGCACGAGCCATCAGTAATACTCTCCATTCATGTAGATAAGAGTTACTTACGCGATGGTGATGGTAGTACGTCCCTCAGTCACCGTCTCCAACGCAGCCTGGATTTCCCGCTCGGTATTGGAGTCCAGAGATGCGGTCGCCTCGTCTAGAAGCAGAATGCGGCAGTTCTTGAGAATGGCGCGCGCGATAGCAACCTAGCACGGAAGTACGTTAGCAATACCCCGAGCGCGGTCTAGATGTCTCTTACACGTTGACGCTCACCACCAGAGAGCTTTAGGCCCCTTTCGCCAACTTTCGTATTATATTGTTCTGGGAATGCGAGGATACGCTCATGGATGTTGGCAGCTTTGCAAGCGTTGAAGACATCGGCCTCCGAGGCGTCGGGGTTAGCGTAGCGGAGGTTATACATGATAGTTGCATTGAACAAGACGGTGTCTTGTGGGACGACACCAATGTGCTTTCTCAGGCTGAGCAGTGTAAGGTCGCGGATATCATGTCCATCAACAGTGATAGATCCGCTGTCAACGTCGTAGAATCGGAATAGAAGTTTCAGGCACGTCGACTTCCCGCCGCCAGACTCCCCGACAATGGCTGTCTTGGTGCCGGGTGGAATGGTAAAGCTTATGTCACCGATGGCGGGTTCCTTCCCTTGGTATGAGAATTTCACATTGTTGAACTTGACTTCGCCGAGCGGGGATGGAAGCTCGGTTGCATCTGGTTTCTCTACCACTCCTGATGTCTCTTTGAACTAGAATAATTTAGTGTGGTCATTACAAAGGCAATCGAGAACCTACTAGATCCAGCATCCGCTCAGCTTCAATCAAGCTATTCTGTATTGCCGTGTAAAAGGTGCCGAAGAAGTTCAGTGGCGCTGAAATCTGGGCGAAATATGTGATTAGAGTGACAAATTCACTAACCGTCTGCTGGCCTAAAGATATCTTATATGCAGATAAGATAACTATCATGGTTGTACCAAGGCTGAAAATTGTGCTCTGGGTCACATTCAAACCATTCAGTGACCACTGAACAATGCGCTCGGCATGCTGGTATACGGATATATACTCTTCAAACCTTCTTGTCTCAGAGGCTACAGCGCAATTATGTTGCACAGTCTCATAAGCGATGATAGCATCCGTTCTATGACGTTTTGTTAATTACACCTGGATTGAATAAGTGGTTGTCACTTACTTGACAGCCTCCATTTCTCGGCTCTTCGTAGCCATATCTCTTCTTTGTCTCCCGCGGAATTTGGCCATGTAAATTGTGAGGAAGATGTATGACCACATTATCACAAGGATGATGAGAGTGTAGAAGGCGTCGTATCTGATGAAGAAGACGATAGACGCCACGAAGATGTCGAATATCATAGGAAAGACATTGAACATAAAGTTCTCAAGGAATGAGTTCATCGCACTACCACGACTAAGTGCGCTTGTTACTTCACCAATTTTCTTGCTCAGATGAAAATCCATCGATAGTCCAAGAACGTGTTCAAACGCCGCGCAAGATAGTCGACGAAGCAGTGATTGCGATACTGGGATCCAAAGGACAGACCGTCCGGCACCGATTATTCCCTGTTGACCCTGGAGACTTCGATAGACTACGTAAAGTATTATCTCCTTCCACGGAATGCGGCCGTAGCCAAGGGCGGCGACAAGATTTCCCAGCTGGATCGGGACGAGAACATTGATTACGCGTTGCAATATCATCAAACTAAGACAGATTATGACAATAGCTTGGTATAGGTGGGAATCGGATGGCCTATGGTGTGTTAGATCTATGAACTTTTCTTAGGTCTTCAAGCCATCATAACCCACCATAGGTAGGGGAACAGGACTCGAAACCCAGCGAAGTAATCAAACCAACCGGCGCTCTGAGCATCGCGGGGTTTCTTGGGTTTCTGTTTATAGCTGTCAGATCCGTAGCCATTGGGACTGTTGCCATTCTCTAGGAGTGACTGCCGTTCCGATTCCGGTCCTCGTTTGCCCTTTAATTCGTACTCCCGGCAAATGAGGAGCGCGATCATGATGCCAAGAATAACGATCCGTGCCAAACTCAGACCAAACAGGCTATCGAGAAGGCCAAGAGGCACATGTATCCGGTGCTGCTGAGACATGAATACGGACGCGACGACACATTCAAGAAGGACGCCTACTACCCATGCGAAGCAATGGGAAGTGGTCGGAGTCCAAGGTCCATCGGGATCTGGCAATAATCCAGCAAGGAAATACAGTAGCACGCCTGTGTGAGAGGCCAAGTATGCTGTATATGGGAAATTGATATCCTCGGGGATTTCATTTCGACGAGTAATAGCAGCGCCCAATGTCAAGACAATGCTGGCCAGCTAGATGATCGTGAGCATATCAGAGCGGGTGACGGTGAGCTATGATGGACATACCAGCAAAGGGGATAGCAAAAGCTGGAAGATCCATATTAGCTTCGTGTACAGGCGATGCGCCTTTTGGTCCTTTTTCTGGTTGATCGTGGCTGAAGGCTCGTCGGCATCTCGATACCGGTAGCGGACTAGTTGTGAGGAGAATAGGGTTAACAAGAGGCCGCAAGGATATAGATAAAAAGCAATAGCTAGCCCCAGCTCTGTGTCAGCCATATTGGCGTCACAACTGTCGACTGAGTTGGGTAATGAACACCAGAAGGCTCACAGTAATTCCGTTGAGGTGGGACCTGGTGGACGCGATCGGGATGCTGACTACGCGTGCTCGGACCATAAGGAAGCCTTCCGAGAATTCCGCGCCCGCCTCAGCTCGTCGCGGGCCAATAATTAGGAAGCTTGTTTCTGGGTCCTGGTTTACTGATGCTTCTGAATCCAAAGTTTGAACCAAGCCGCTGAGACAAACGGGAGCTTGTAATATCGTGCAGGCTCTTTCCATCCTCGTTGCTACCTGTCGTGGGCATGTGATCAATCTACCAATGCACAATGGCTAACCTTAAACGAAAGCGCACGGGGGACGGTGGACGGGCGGCCCTTACACTCACACCACCCTGCTTATGTCAAACTCACACCACCCGGTAATCAATTACCCTTTACGGCCGAAGTGGGTACTGGTATTACTAAGATTACCCCTTTAGAACGAGGTGGTGTGAGTATAACTAGCGTATCCCTTTATAGTTAGTCCCCCTTTGCATGTTATTACGGAACCTAAGGCTCTTAATAGCCCTGAATCAAATACAACCCTCTTGAAGCTTGATTACAGCCCTCTTGAAGCTCGAATACAGCCCTCTTGAAGCTCAAATATAGCCCTGAAAATGAATCAATTCAGCCAATTCGACGTTTCTGACCCCTTTTCTCAACCACCACCACCACCACCACTATCACAACCCCTGACCAGCACATCTGACGCGTTATCCCTGCCACCTCTAGCTACCTACCCCTCAAAGGAAGCCCTTTTTGAGGCTATTCAGAGCTGGTCAAAGCCTAGAGGTTATACCTTTACCGTATCTAGAAGCAAGCAAATCCATAATACACGCCAAAAGGTATATTATACATGTAATAGGTCTTACCTGCATACTAATACTCAAACTGAACGCGTTCGTAAGACTCAAACACATGGTTTAGGATACCCCTTTCAGGTAGTTAGACTCGAAACACCTCTAGGCTAGGAGATTAAAT